>SNQN01007171.1:0-34648 GCA_008642245.1 Bassia scoparia | reverse complement strand
TATGCATGGACCTTATTCTTTCGACACCAATCTTCATGAATCTGATGTGTATTCAACAAAACACAATCAAAACAAAAATAATACAAAGTAATCAAAGGCTAAATTTGTATAGACAACCATATGTAGCAGCATTTTGAACATATATATTTTGACTGTAGTGCATTGTTAAGACTTTGGAAAATCGTTTGAAGCCGGGAAACTGTATGGCCTGCTACCAGTTTATAGTGCCAACTATACATGATGGAAATTCAAAGGAAGCTTGAAAGAAACTAGCTTAATTTTCACTGCTAGATTTTTAGAACCATCATGAAATATATTACGGAGTATGTTACAGAAGTAATAGGGGTCAATATAACTGATGTTTAGCATCTTCCTAAAGAGAACGAAAATCCATATCATTTGGACAAGAATTGTAGTATATATATAAAAACAGGTCCAAATACCCTTTTCCAGGGCGCGCTCTCCCCATCACCAAATTTCGGCACAAGAGCATCCCCTACATAATGTCTGCTGTAAAACACCTGTAATCAAAATAAGTTACATCAACTTAATTATGTAATATCAAAATGAAATAAACAGGGTATACTCTAAAAGCACTTCTGAAGTTCATGTACAACTAACTGAGTTCATGGTACTACTAGTTGTTGCTTTGACGTTGCTGCAAATACGAACCACCAATTCATACTCTCGGTCTCAAGTAGCAAACAAAATGATCTGGTAAGAATGCAACAATATCTTAGGTACTGTAAGTTAAAAAGCACTTTTTTCCTATCCTTTTTCCAATTTTTGGAGCATGTAGAGGAGAGAATCAGAGTTGGGAAAATATAAATCCCTAGTTTGTCGTTACTTTAAAGATTAGAAGAAAGCAATTCCAACTAAGAGGTACACTCACTCATAAAGCAACTGTTCCCTGCTATATGATAAATATCCATTCCTCTACACCTGTCCTCCCTTCTATCTTCAATGTTTTTATTCACCAGCTCATTTCATCTTTTTCCATAAGCCCAGAAATTTGCAAAGAATAATCTGCTAAATGATTGGTGGTTCAATAGGGTTGGTAAGCAAAACAACTTCAGGGTAGGCAAGTTTTTGGCATCTTGCAGGCATCCTATCGTCAACAGCCAGTGCATATAAAAACCCATCACACACTGCCGTTAGCTCGCAATGGCCATGTAATAAACCTGATACACAACACATAAGAAATTTGTCACTAAAAACTGAATTTGATAAGTTTCATCTACCCACTGAACTAGAAAATAGTATCAGTATTATTGTAACCATTAATTTTTATTGTTACATGCTGAAGCAAGCCACATTAATCATACTCATTAATGCTATTCAACAAAAACAATCAAAACAAAATAATACGAGTATTCAAAGGCTAAATTTGTATAGACATGTCATATAGTAGCATCATTTTGAACATATTATTCATAAGAACTCATTTAGAGCTTCAATTTCAAAGAAGTAGCTAAAATCCAAGCTTGAGACTACCTATTCTTAGAAATTGTTGACTACAAAGGAAGAAATTAAATTTGTGAGATTACGAACAGGAGAGAAATTAACATTTCAATTGTACATGTAATCAAACAAAACCAGAATTAACAAAGTAAAAAAAGAAAATAATCAAATCACTCGCAAAAGTAATAAATAAATAAAAAAAACAAGTTAAGAATTAAAATCAATGAAAATTCAGTTAAATCAAAACTGAAAATAAGATAAGGTATCTCTGTCATATACCAAGTAAAATTTATGAAGTATTACATAAAATCCAATAGACTGAGAATAATATTTAAACTTCTGAAGAGATGATAGTATCTGGACCAATTTCACTACATTATATCTCTGAAAACACAATTTCACTAGTACTATGTTACTGCAAATGAAAAAAATTCCATTAGTATCCAGTTTCACGATTCAATATGCAATGCCATAAAAAGATTGAATATAATGGATGATAGTTTGATATAAATATCCTTAAGCAAACAATAGAACTTTACTTCGTATTATCTTAAACCCAAATTACTCATTATATATAGTCCCACCATTAATAATCATCGCAACTACACAAGTTATCAATCGAGGATAGATGTTGATTTTTTATACTCCATGTTGTCGCACTACTAAGTCTACGCTATATAGTTCAACTTTTTCTATGAATGAAATTTTTGTGAGAATATTGGTTGATATTCCATTCTGAGGTGATTTTGTTCATTTCTCTCTAAAATAATATGATTTTCAGACATTCTCATCCTTGACATTTTATTCACATTGCATCCAACAAAGTCATCATCAACATCCGTCTCTTAATTAGACGTGCCATTATACATTTATATCTTGTTCATTTTAATAATCTACGTACTATCATATTTCTACCGTAGATCCATTGCTTCTGGTGTATACTACGTCATTATCTACGTCAATACATGATCTGTTTATATTGATTTCTGGTGCTGATTCATTTTGCAACCAGAAAAGACTGACTGTTCTTTTTGTATGATGAAGTAAATTTTATACGTATTATATTTCGCTTGGGATGGACTCGTAATAAGATTACAGTTATCCTATGCTTAGCGTATAAGAATTACAAAGTAAGAACAACACCCTATTGAAGCTGTTATTTAGCTTATATTTTGGGGAACTTCTGTCATAGGCGCGGTTGATTTGTTCATTTGTATCTCCTTTGCTTCGATTTTTGTTTGTTACTTTCAATTTCCATTTTATTACCATTATCTCAATTAATCTAAGTTAATTAGAATATTTGTATGATTTTTCTATGGTTGCTTCCTGAGTTCTTGCTGGTTCAATTCTCAGTTAATATGTGTTTGCGCAATTCATGTGTGGTGTATAGATTTATAACTTAGTTCTAGCTCAGGTGTTTTGCGCAATGTCATGTCTGTAATAATTAATATTAGCTCATTAACAGTTATTTTAATGTTGACCGAGAACAAAGTCTTACCTTGCATCTAACCTTGTTTGTTTTAGGGAACTTGTGATTTTTCCCTTTAGTTTGCAATACTATGTAAGTATGTATTATCTAATACAAACTGCAGCTGAAATATTATGTTTTTTGAACTATAAAAATGAAATTTTCTGATCTATCTCAATATTGCTGATTGTTGTTTCAGTTGATTTGGAATTTCTGACCGATATGCTACTGGTATTATATGCTACTATATGCTATTGTACTGTAATTAAGAAATCTGCAATTTCAGTCTTACTATATGCTACTAATACTATATGCTACTATATGCTATTGTACTATATGCTATTGTACTGTAATGCTATTGTACTATACTATATGCTATTTACTGTACTAATGAACTATTTTGTCTTAAATCATGTTTTCCACTTGTTATTGATCATTTCTCGCAATTTTTTAGAGAGAAGGAAAAAGGATAGTTCAGTGACTAGATTTCTATAAGAAAGTTTACACAAGAAAGGATGGAAGTTTCAAAGAGGGCACATTGTCTCGCAATTCATGTATACATTGCAATATATACTTTATCAGGCCATCATTTTTCATACTATGATTAATCTATATTTCAAATTTTATAGGAAGATGCAACTCGTAAAGTCGAAGAACACATTGCTAGTTCTTCTTCTTCTCCAAGTCGAGGTTGAGATGGAGAATAAGGTCTTTAATGAGCTTATGTACAAAGCGATTTCCTAACGTCCTTTGAATTATGGTTTGGCGTGAAGCAAAGTGACATATTGGGTCAAGCTTGATAAGGGAAAAAAGCTTCTAGCATATCCCATAATGTTGTTGAAGTGGAGAACTTAAAAGCAGAATTATCAGAGGTAAAGAAGCAAATCAAGCCTTAGAGAACAAATTCGATGAAACACAACTCAAACATTCAAGATCATTGCTTCTCAATTTGCTCAGTTTTGAAGGAAGTGCGGAGTGGAAATGCTCGGCACAACTTTTAGATGTTGCGAATCGGATACACTTATCGATACTCAGGTTTTTACGAACACAACTAAACTTTCTTTGCAACTCTCCACTTTTTGTCTTGGTTGTGTGATATACTTATTATGAATTAATAGTAGATGCATGATTTGGATTTAGAAGTTTTGGTGAAAATGCATTTCTCTTTTAGTAATAATTACTCTGATTCTCTTCTCCCTACATTCACAAATCAAAATATATACCCTATGTCCATGTAGTTTTAGCTAAAGTTAAAGAATAGTAAATGACTTGTTCGATATTTGTTTGTGTTTTGACATATTTTTATTGTTGCTTTAATTTGTAGATTCCAAAGGTTTCAAGTGGCGACGACAAAGAGTAGACACTTCTACATTTACATGATGAAGGATGTAATGTTACAAGTTTRTTCAACAATTGATGGATATCGATTAAGAGGGTCATTAAAAATTATTAGGTAGTGTTTGCATTTTATTTATTTATGGTTAGAACAAGGAATTTGTCAAGTGGAGACAACACTATATATTTATATTTCTTTGTAGTTTCTTTGAATTAGCTTGTTTAGACTACTTAATTAGAAATACTCTTTAGCTATTTTTGGGTTTGCAAAGACCTTTTCATATTCATATTTGAATTTGGATGATGTTAATTAAATATGATTATTATTGTACTTTAATTTTTGTTCATTAGAATTTAGTTAATGTGATGGGTTTGGAACCCCGTTGGTTTTCATCTTATGTTAGGGCCATGTGCCTTTGGTTATAATTAGTAATTTTTGTTATTTTAATGTTGATATTAGTTATTAAAAACAATTGCAAATTATGACGCTTTTAAGCGTTCATAATTTAGGCGCATTTGCCTACATATGAAATTATTTTTTGGATTAAAAAAGCGTCCTTATTTTCAAATAAAAGCGTCACAATGATTTCCACAGGGACAGTAAAAAGCGTCACAATTTACATTGCAGTATCGCTTTAAAGCGTCACAATATGGAACTATAGTGACATCAAAAAGCGTGGTTATATAGCCACGCTGAAAATAATGACGCTTTTAGTGACGCTTTCCCAAAGCGTCACAATGCAATATAGTGACGCTTTTTGCTGTCGCAATAAGACAAAAAAAGCTTCGCAATTGGCCTTGTTTTTTTTTTTTTTTGTAGTGAGTGGGATATTCGGAACCGGAGATTATATTGGTGGTGGTATAAAATACTTTTAAGATATCAAGCAACTTTTCAATTTTCAACCAATCATCGGAACTAGGACAAGAAACATATTCACTATCTTCTAAAGCTAGTCTGAAAAATACCTCTTTGAACTTGATTGCTTTAGCTAACATATCATAAGTAGAATTCCACCGAGTTTTGCATTCTAGAATGAGCTTCCTTTCTTTAAGGTTGAATTGTTGCACAAGGTCACAAAACTTCTTCATCCTCGCCTCACTTCCATTGAGATAATCCACTGAATCATGAACATTCTTTATGATTGGTCGCACGATCTTCAATCCATGTTGAACCATTATATTAAGAATGTGAGCGCAACATCGAACGTGAAACAACTTCCCACCACAAATAAGCCTTTTAGAAAGGGAAAAGGTTTCCTTCATGATTTGAATGCACGAGTCATTTGCAGTTGCATTGTCTACCGAAACTGTGAAAATCTGAAAAAAAAAATAAAAAAGTAAGTAAATAACAATATAATTTCAAGTATGAAAAGAATTAAAGGAACAACMAAATGAAGTAAAGTACAAATGACTTACTTTATTTTCAATTTCYCACTCCTTTAGGCACTTAAAAATGCAATTTGCTATGTCTTTTCCTTTCCGAGGAGGTGGAATATGAACAAAGCTTAAGACACGTTTTTGAAGTTTCCAATCCTTATCAACGTAATGTCCCGTGATAACCATGTACTCAATTTTTTGTGGTTTGCTACGCCATAAATCCGTGGTCAAAGAATTTCAATACTCTTCAAATAAGTTTCAATCTTCTTCTTCTCCTATCTCATATCCTCTAAAGAATCTTCGTTTATAGTGTGTGTGAAACACTAGTCCATTGTGGTATCCCCTCTTGCATCATGTTAACCCTTCTTCTACACAACTTAAAAGGTTTTTCATGCATCCAATCCAATTTGCAATCCCTTCTCTCATACAACTATATTAAGTTTACCATCATGCAAAACACTAACAAATTTAGCGTTAACATCACCACAAGCATGATTAGAAGGCACAAAGTTTAACATCTTTTGTTTCTTATTAAGAGATGCTTTTTTTGCAAACATTTGTCTACATGACGTTCAAGTGACTAGTAGTTCTGATTTTGGTACACTTAGAAGTTTTTGCAGTGCTTACATTTGGTTTCCATGGACCGTCAGGAGAGGATTTGGACCGAGGTTCCAAGTCCGCCCACACCGTTAATGTTTCTTTCTCTTTGGAATGTGTTGGATCACCATCTTCTTCTTATATCTCCGGATCACCTTCAATAGCTTCTTCTTCTGGAATGTCATCATCACCTTCATTCTGTTTACTTCATCAGACGATCCTCCTCTTCTGGATTTACAAAGAATTTTTCGTCGGTAGAGTGGATGAACAATTGGGTTTATCAATGGTGCTTCGTTGGATTACCTATTGTTTAATTAACAAACTTAGTTCAATTAACAATTTTAGTTCCAATTAACCAGTAATGTAGCAGTAGCACAATCAGTTTTCATATACGTTATTTATTTATTTTTTAACTAAAAAACAGAAAGAACAATAACACAAAAACAAAACATAATTTAGTAAAATTTCTGCCAACAAATCTTATATTTCTGCCAACAAAACAATAAACACACAATTTTGTATATTTCTGCCAATTCTTGTTCTCAAATTCTGCCAACAATTCTTATTCTCTAATTTTGCATCAAACAATAAACAAACAACGCAGCAAGGCTAACAATAATTAAAAATTAAGCAAACAATAACTACAAGTCTACTACAATAAACAAACAAGTATGGATTTGAAGTAAAATTAAAATTTGCTAACAATTAACAATAACTACAGCAGCAAAAAAACAAAAAAAACAAAAAAACTCACAATTGCACTGACCTGCAGTAGTAGGGTCGCCGGCGTCGCCGTTGTCCATGGAGGTGGTAGGTGGGCGTGGGTCGTAGACAACGCAGACAACGCAGCAATAACAACAGACAACACAACAGCAACAACAAACAACGCAACAGCAACAACAAACAACGCAGCAACAACGAGGCAAGTCAGCAACCAACGAAGCAAGTCCAGCAACCGTAGCAGCGTCGCCGAAGCTCGAGCGGATTGGGGTTCTTCGTGTTAGGGTTCTTGGTGTTAGGGTTTGTTTCTTTTTTATTTCTGAAAACAGAAATGGTGAGGTGAACCGTGAAACTCAAATTTTGATTTGGTTATTTGGCTTTGGGCAATTGGGCCTAGCATATAAGGCTTTTTACTTATAACAGTTATAAGGCTATAAGCCTATAATAATAATACATATACATATTTTCTTATTATAAAATAATTATATAATTTATAATAAATAAATAAATCGAGCCGGCTCGCGAGCTTTCGAGCCGAGCCTAGCATAGCTCGTGTATCGGCTCGTTTATTTTCAAACCGAGCTCGAGCTCGAGCCGAGCTTTGATCGAGCTGAGTTCGAGCAGCTCGCGAGCCGGCTCAGCTCATTAACAGCCCTAATGAGGATTATGGTCCCGGGACAATAATAGAATTTGCGTCCTACATTTGGCACGAAAAAGCCCAAAAATATAAGGTATGAAACCCGACCCAACACAATCCATTTGGCCCTATAAGCCTTTATTTTGGGCTTTGACTAGCTTTACCGGGCCTTTTTTTTCACCTCTAAAATTTAAAGGGCATAATTGCGTGAAAAGGTGATGATTGGAGTTCACAAAAAAAGGACATTTGTTTTAGCATCTGTTATAATAAATATGAAAAGATGAAATGTAAATGAACAATTCTAACAAAACAAATAAACGAGTACACCCATACTAAACTTATGTCAGGATAACAACACTAGGGGGAAGGGGGATAATACTCGCATAATACTGGGCACGAGGATCGAATCTTAGTTAAAGTTGGGAAATATATGGGGAGTAGATCCACTGAGCTATAACCTCTTCCTCACACCTAGTGGCTATTATGAAAGGAGGAAATAGATAAAATTCTTTTTCAATGTAAAAAATGCATATGGGTATATACCACTATGATATAAATTATTGTTGCAGAATAAAGGTTGTACAAATGAAATAAGAAACAAAATTATTAGTTTCCGTTTAACTTTTCAATTAATTTGGGGTTACATTGTCCAACTAATTAGCATATCATAAATTCATAATGTATTGTAAAATGACTGTATTTGGTTGGGCCGCTTGGGCGTAAATTATTTTCGTGAAAAGACAATTTAAAATAATGGAGAACAAATTTCCATTGTTTTGTGGCATATAAAAAAATAATGGCAACTAAGGAGGCCTTCACTGCAACTTGAAAGTCAGTCAGACCACTAGCACTAGTGGGCAAAAAACATCCTCCTCACCACTCTCTCTTGCCACCCAACTTTTTCTCATATACAACTTTCCTTCCACACCAATAGTCAAAAAAACACTTCCTCAACAATCTCTCTCCTACTATTTCCTCTACTCCACCATAATTATAATACACATCACCTTTTTTTTTATTTTTTCCCAACACTACTTTTTATATTTATAGTTTTTGTAATTATAATTTTAAATAAACTATAACTTATTATTATTAAAATTATTAAATATGATTAATGTATAATTATCTTATTATATTTAATTAATCAATTTTATGTAATTACGTATATACTTGGATAATCACGTTAGTAATTACATATACTGGATAGCCGTTTTAAACAATATTCAATTGCAAAATACAAACATAACTAATATAACAAAACAACTAAAAAAAATTACATTAAACAACACTAAGTATACACATAGTCATAATAATCAATAGAATAATTATGACATAATAAAAAACCAAATATAACTTACTTAAATTTAGGCTTTTGTGATGAAATTGTAATATACTAGAATTCTAATATTTTGTGATTTTTGAAGTGTGTCAAATACCCAAATAATGTCTATTATAGAGCAAAAAATAATGACCGTTGTGTGATTTTTTTTTTTGGACAATTTTTTGAGAAATAGCATTTAAACAATTTACCGTTGCAAAAATACAAAAAATTCTGATTGGGTCTAAATCTATGGGACGCGTGTCGCGCCCTGATTGGCGATGACGCGCCAGTCAACGTGTGCATTTTTTTTTGCTTTTCAGGTCCAAACGACGTGTTTGGGTTCCCACTTCCCAAACGTGTTTGGTGTTGTGAGCAAAAAAAATTATTTACACCCAATGTGGGCCCACAAATTACTGTAGTCATGCAATGCCCCATTCTCCTAGCAACCCAATCTGCTTTAACTTGGCATTTTTTGCCATTTTGTTAGCGCGATGTTCACCTTTTTTTCACAAAATATTTTACTTGGCATTTTGTGCCCATTATGGTCTTCTAGATAATCAAGTTGAGTCAATTTCTATTTCAAAAAGTGGTCGGTGTAAGAGCCATACACATTTAATATGGACTACTTTTAAATTTTATGGGCTTTCCAAATTACATTAGACAATTTTATAAATTTATATGAGTGACTTTTTATTTACATACACACCATCTTTTTCCCATTTTTTTTTTCTCTTCATTTGTGCCACTTATGTCCTATTTGTCTTTTGAATCAATATTACATTCTATTTGTTTATACTGTGTTACACGGCCCGTGGCGCGCCGGTGTTCACTTTATTATTGATAATTCTCGTTATTTCTCGAAACAAAATTTAAGATAATAATTAATGAGATAAAAGTTAAATTAGTAATGGACAAGTAGTGTATTTTAGAGTATAAGAAACCATCTAATTTTTGTTATACAATTTCATTGACAAAACATGATGTGTATCTAAAATGTGTATACATTAAATATACATATCATTAAAATAGCAACAATGAGTGCATCATGCTTTGATGCAGACCGTGATGAGCAGAGAATAATGCTGATTTGCTGACTCATTTAAATCATCTGACGCGATAAATGCAAGATTTAGGATTGATGAGCGCTTAAACGAATCTTTACAAATTACGTATCTCTTTAAATATATTCAGCTCTTTATCTAATAAGCTAGGTGAGCAAATTATAAGCATTACTGCAATGGTCAAAACAGCATAATATATCCACTATCTCACGCAACAATAGAAATTCACAGAAATAAAAAGAATAATCTCTGAATCAACTGATAGGTAATACCATAGAAACTCCATTCTTGCGCAAGATTAATAAAATATCATATTTGCATCACAGACTATGAAACAAATTACTGATTTTAGCTATATGAGTAGATGCGTCATTTCGTAACTACAAGCTACAGGAGCACATACAAGATCAGGAGTCACGGTCAGGAAGATAAGTAAAGATGACTTATAGACCAATTAAGCATTCTTAAAATAGCTGGACAGTCAAGGATCTAAATTCTATGATTCATGGTTCGGCTATGTATCTGCACAACTAAGCTTTTAACACGCCTGTCTTAACACAACCCAATCAAGAAGATGAGGGCAGAATCTCAGCTAATATCAGTCTTCAATTCAAAATCCACAGGTCATAGTATGTGAACAGAAATGATATCTGTCTTCCAAAGCGGTGATTAATTCACTTTAATGAATCATTTTTCAGTAAAAATTAGTTTGTGATAGGGAAAATAATTTCAGTAGTAAAAAGCTCAATTAAACAATAAGATAACAACTAACCCTTTTTTGCTCACGTGTTTAAGGCAGTGTCAAGCTATTACTCTATTCTTAACTCTTACCTCAAGGTATATTTCTTCTTCTACTTGAAGCGGAATGTGAAATAACCCATAAATCTTTGGAAAATCGTCAAAAGTAAGGCCAGTTTAACATCTTATGTATTTTTTTTTTTTTTTTTGAATAGCTAGCATTACAGATTTATTTACTTTGAGAGTAAGTGAGAGAAGCAATCACTTCAGTTTGGCATTTCTGAATAATTCATCCCATATTCTCTTCTCAGCTGAAGGACCTGTTAGCCGGTCTAGATGTTAGATTGAGCTGAAAATTTACATATGCACCTCACTAAATTAACCTTCTGATTTCAGGGGAAAAAAAAGAGCATGAAACCTGAATAGGTATAGAGAAACTAACACTGAAGCCTAATTAATATGATCAGTAAAATATGCATCCCTGGTTGACTCAACTTTAACTTGCAGAAATACCTTATTCCTACTATTATACTTGCAAGAAGACAAGATAGAAACTGGGAGTGATTTCAATTTTGGATCTCTCCATATTGGATTCGCACATTCCATCAGCAAACAACTTCATGAATTTCAATTTTCTTGATTAACATCATCACACATCCATATGATAACCACATACTGGGATTTCTCCATATTTCGATGGCTTTCAAAAAATTCTGAAAATTCATGTGTCCGGACATTCACAGACATGCAATAACAATCGGGGCAATCCCAATCACAGACAGCCGCCACCCACAGTTTACCTATCACAAACAATCTGTTTGAGCTTAGCAAGATTGGTAAATATAGGGAGACAATTAGGCAATACTTGCATTGGAAAAATTTAGCATTGCGGATCATATTATTATACCTCTAAATTCTAATATAGTATACACATAATTATACTTGAAGTATTTGGAAAAAGGGTGTTACAACAGCTCTCTTGAAAGTAAAGGAGCAGATGTCTACATTAAGGATATAACGGTTATAATCAAAAAATCTCTACATTCCTGTTATTTACATGATCCTGTAAATACGATAATGAATGTCAATGCCATTTTTCTTATGAAATTGATTCCAAGTAAACCGAAATCATGTATGAAGTGACAACGACAAAACTAAACAGATTTATTGAACAAACACAACCAGACAATTCTAGATGGACGTAAATGTCATTTTGTTTAAAAAAAAAACTCTGCTAGAAGCTATTTGTCTTACTTAGCTTCGACAACCATATTTGTCAATACAGAGATACAGAAACATCATTTAATTGAAAATTGAAACATATATGATCAAAGTATAGAACAAGTACAATTTATTTCTTTTTCCCCAAGTCAAAACCATTATACCAATACAATCAAAAACATTCTTAATGATACATACCAATATATATCCACACATTTTGAATAAAAAGCAATCAAAATAAGGCCAAACCCAATGTCACAAACACTCAAAACCCATCCTCAAAAACTTGCGATACTATCTTATTTTAGATGAACATCAATATTTAAAGCAAACACACTATCATTAACCTATAAATTGTTATTTTTGAAAAAGATAAAGGAGAGAGAAGAGAGACGAGCAAGAAAATTAACAAAATAAGTAAGAGAAAGTACAACTTGTTAATCGATTGGTCCAAGTTTCTTAAGCACCAAAATGCTTCATATTTTGCAATCCTAAAGTATGCTCACTGTTTTGGAACAAACTGGATCGTTATACCAATGCCATTTTTAATGAGTCCAGGTATAGAACAATTCAGAACCAAAAGAAGCTGATAGTCATCCTCGATACTTTGGACAAAAAGAGCAGCCGTTTTACCGCAGAAAAAGAAAGAGTAAACGCATACTCATATCAATAAATCAGTGTATATCTGATATGGCAGAATGAAGACCTACACTGCTAGTTATATATCTCGCCCTTGTGTGCGCCCAGGAAGATTTTGCTGTACACTTAAGTTGCCATGCTGCTGGACCCTCAGATTTAAAGTTGTGCTGAGTTGCTAAGGGTCTCTATTGCAGGCAGGGCGATGTACCTTCTGCCCGAGTCAACTCCAAACAATAGGGTGCAATAACTAATCAACGGCCTATACACTATCTAAAATTGTTTCAAGAGCATGGAATCTTGATCGACTTTTGTATTGTATTAGACTTCTGGACATGAAAACTTTTAACCTTGAGTGACAGGGAGCGTAAATTTATTTGATATAAGAACTGAAGAGGAAAGGAGAGAAGGAAAGTAAAGACGCCTGAATTCCATTATTGGGTTAATTAATTGAGGGGTAAAGGAATGAGGAATTATTTGCTTCAAGCTATGGCAACAATTCTCAAAATGGGAGAGATTTGCAAGAACAATAGGAACCAAGGTCAACCTATTTCAAACAGTCCACACAGCAACACTATATTCTTTTTTTCATGCTTAGTTCAGAAGGTTAACCAAGGTATTATAATAAATGCAATGCAATAAGATTAGAATATTCAGATTTACACATTTATATCAAAGCTTAGTTAATCCCTTCAAAAAATAATGAGTAATATCATTAATATATCTCAACATGCCCATAAATCATGAATGTCCAGCAATAGGTTAACTTCTGAAGTTATTAAATAATAATCATTCAGCACAAAAAATAAGATTCATTATTAATTTTTTTCTGGATACTGCTATGGTTACTATTGAAAGAAGTAAATCATTAAATTCACTCATCAAATTGTCTCATTACCATATTTCTTTTCTCCAGACGACACAAGAAATGCTAGTCATACTCAAGTTTTATTTCAAATTCCACTGCTCTATGAACCCTAATAATAGCAAGCCATTACATATGGGTATTATCCACTACAGTCCCACTCACCAAGCAACAATCTTCAAACACTTTAAATTAATTTTGAAGGAAAAAACTGCTTTTGTAAGGCAAGTGACATCACATCAGAACAGTATAATAGTCTAAACAATTAGATCATCTCACCACTTGGAGTCCCACAGCGATACTGAATAATCATGTACTCCCGTATATATTCATCACATCAATAACCACATAACACAATTCGGTTGACTCTGAAGTGCACTCACTGCCCTAAAAAGTTAAAACAAAGAAATCATACAGCAAGTCAAACATTCATACCAAGTCAGGAAATCACAGCAAAAATAAAGTAATGCATTTGATAAATCCTCGACATAAATCCCAACTGATCCATGCTTCCCAAAGGCATCTTTATAATCAGAGCGCAGTTACAAATTTTCCTAACAAAATATATTACACTCAGGCAAATATAAGATGAATACTTTCTTTCTAAATCTCAAAGTAAACATCCTATACTTCTGCTTACCTCTGCTCAATAAATGATTTGGTGTTGTATTACATAAACAGTTAGTACTATCAGTAATGTTGTGAGTTGAGAGTATCAAATGCCCACGATCGGCTTCTCGGTTCCATACTATATTCAATATATGTAATTCAACAACAATTCAACATTTCAAAACAATAATTATCCAGAATCATCAAATAAAAAGAATGAAAGAGAAGAGGAGTATGACAGCAGTATATCTTGTTTGTTCTGAACTCGGATGTACACTTGATACTGCTTATCTTGCCAATGACCTTCCCTTCTTCCAACCCTAACACAGACATTCACATCAATTCAAATTCAGTCATCAAAGAAAAAGGTAAAAAAACAGATATAATAAAAATCAATAACCGTAAAATCAAAAGAGAAAGAACCAACAACCCAATATGTCAGAACTCCTTGTTCTGGAGTTTGATACCAAGATATCAAACCCTCAAAGAATTCGCACAATCAAATACACGACATCAAGCCCAATAGATATCATAAACATCATAAATTCAATAAATAAAAATAACACCAAATTCTGAGAAAATAAATCATGCGCAAGATAACACATAGATGTTCAATAACCTCAATATCCATAACAGAATACTATTGCTTATATAGGTTAATGCAATACAGAATCAATAATGTAATAACACAAGCAGGATCACAAACACACCAACCTTGTCAAAGTTACCAGGTGAAGTAATGTAGGCCGTATGGTATGGTTCTATCCTAATCATTGCTCTCACTAAATTCTATTAAAAGAATCATATACATCCAGCTATTGTTAAACTAATATTACTCTTAAACTTTCACTAAAAGTTGATGTTGCATACTCATTAGGCTGCTGGCTCTTAGCTGAATATCAAAGGTTTCAATATATATATGACTTTTCAGTAAATCCATGTCTATACCATTTAAGTTGAGAGAGGAAAAATCACCTTAAGAGGCTAAGTGATTGGCACATTAAGTAATCATCTTTATTAAAGTGGTGTTATGAAGAAAACCTAAGCAAGGAAAGAAAACCTCACGAGAGAGGACAACAGAAACTAAGTGTTCGTATGTTGAGAGCATGATTCTAAAGAACCCTGAAATAAAGGGTAATTTAGAACCAATAACATCAACTAAACTGAAAACAGAGTTACTTAAGATTACCAGAATAACTCTACGACAGGAAAATAAGCTGAACACACAAATAAATCTTCAATTCAATACACACTAGATTATTCCTAAAAGCAACAATTCCATCTACTAAGATCAGCATTTAAAGTATAAAATCATTTCAAAATCAAACCTTCATTTGCATATAAATATATTCATCATATACACAATTTAGATTTCAACAACCCTAATTCAACCACATCAACAACTATAACTTGCAAATGTTAATACACAATTATAACAATTTAGAAAATTCATCTGAAAACACCGTACCTTGATTACACATGTACTCCAAACTGCATGTCCACTGAACACACTGACCATCTCTTGACTTGCTTACATTAACCCTCAACAATGCAAATGAAATGAATTTGGTTTGTAACTGCCCAAATTAATCTCCCTTTCCTTCTCATAATGTTCTTATTCAAAATTTTGTCCAGTACCTCTGGGATGTAGCTATAGTACATAGAAATGTTCCTTCAAAGTAGTACCCCTCACACAAAAAATCCGTTTGAACAGGATAATTTTGATGCCTGTGCGTATCTGTCAGGTTAAGTTTCTGATAGCTAGAAAATGCAATCTTCAAATCACTAACTTTATGTTAAACAGCTCTGAGTGTACCACGGTTTGGGACGTATCACACTTGCTTGAATCTAACATCCCGGAAACGAGTCGACGTGTCGTCTAGCTTGTTTGGGCCGCTAGTAACGTGGTTCGGTCAGTCGCGCTAGTGCTTGGCAGTGTTCTTACGGCGGAGCCTCCGAGTGGTCGGCGCTTTGAACATGTATACACAACACAAGCTTGACTCCAATCAAAAACACAATTCAACCTAAATTTCGAACAAAAATACCCAAAAAATTAAAATTGAAACCACCAAAATTCGAACAAAATACAAAAACCCTAAAATGCCAAAAAATCGCAGCACCTCGCTTCAAATCAACCCTCTCAATAACACCCCAAAATAACCCTAAACCATGCTGAAAGAAGCGCAACAACAAAACTCAACTATGAGACCCCCTGTCAGTCGCGCATGGGTCGCAGACACCTGGCGCGCTGTGGAACATACCACGACTTGAAAAAAAACAAGAAGGGCAACCGGCGGTGGTGCGGCAATGGCGTACGACGGAAAACGATGGAGAACCGACGCAGGAAAAAAAGGGGGGCTTGCAACGAAAATGGCGAAGGAGGAGGTGGGAGGTAGAGATGGAACTTGTTCCAAGAAAATGGATCGACATCTGTTTTGAAGAAACCCTTTGACAAGTAGGCACACAAGTGGCAGCTGACATGGCGTGGGTAAGGGCAAAATGGTCTCGTCACTGTTCATTTTGAACAGTAATTTTATGTTGGCTTTTTGTGTTGTTTGGATTTGGATATTACTTGATTGGTTTTTTATCCAACTAGCTTTGATATATTTATACTCCCTCATTGTTTTGATGATAGAAAGAAGTTTTGCATTATTAATAGGAAAAATTGCCAAAAACTACCTAGTTTATTTCCAACTTTAAAAATAACTACCCACTTTTTTTTTTTTTGTAAACAACTACCCACTTTTTTTCTTAAGTTTGCAAACCACTACCCAATGTTGTTTTCTAGTAGAGTAAAACCACGAAGCATCACGTGTTGGGCACGTGAGGCTGTCTTCAAGCTTAGTAATCACCGGAGCATGCGAAATGACTATCCTACCCTCCATTTAATACTCTCACCCACCAACTCCCTCGTTATTCAATTCCCTCCACTCCTTCTTTCACTTTCTTTCAATTTTCTACTGCTCATCTTCTCTCTCTTCTGACTCACCTTCTTTCCACTCCTTCCTCTGTAATTTTCTTCATCCTCTCTCCTCCAAACGTCCTTCTCTCTCTTCATTTCCTCTGTAATTTTTTTTCGTACTTTTACTGAGCATCTGAGCTTCACGCGAGGACAATGGCAAAGATTCGAGACAAAGGGAAGTCGTTGGCTTCGAATTTGGGGCATTCTACTATTGGAAATGTGTAAGTACCTCTAAAAAACCCTTTTCTTGTTCAATTTCGTCTTTATCTTTGACTTGGTGTTTGCTGATTTTGGAATAATTATCATCTAACCTTTTTTGGAAACCCTAAAATTCGTATCTTTGTTGAATTCTGGAATTAATGCGTGTTATTTGTAGATCTCTTTCGTCGTTGCTTTGTTGCTCTTCTTTTTGTTGGATTTTGTTGCTGTTGTTTCGAAGTTTATGAGTTTTTTTTTTGTTTTATTTGATTTTGGATTTTTAGGTTTCAAAATTGTCCATGGATAGATGTTAATCTGTTTATTGGTGGGTCTTTCGAACATGTTGAGGGAGAAGTTGTTTATGTGGGTGGTGTTGTTGATTCGAAAATGGGTCTGAAAGTGAGTACCATGACTGTTGAGTCTTTGGGGGGTGAAGTGGTGAAGTCATTTCAATCTAAGTTAGTGAAAACACCCACATCATTCACAATGTGGTTTGTTGATGTTGGTAAGTCATTAGCAACTGGGAGGGTGCAACTGGTTGATCAGGATGATGTGAGGAAGTTGGTTGATGGAAAGAATGAGAAGAACAGGGTGAATGTGTATGTGATCTTAGAGAAGAAGTCCAAGATGTACAGTAGTGGACCAAAGTCAGTGGGTTTGGGTAGTACTTGTGTTGACTCACCAACTTGTACTTCAACTGGGCTTAAAGTAAAGTTAGAATCCAAAGGCCCAATTAGAAAAAGGCCAAGACTGAAGTTAACACCAACTAAATTCAGTAGCACTGACAATGTCATTGTTATAGATGATTCCCATACAACTGTCATTGACTAGAATGTAGGTCCAACCACCACATGTACTCTATCAAAGAAAGTTAGATTACCAACAACCTCTAGAAAACCTAGAAATTCATTCAATACCCCCTTCATTCAACCAAGAAACACAAATAAAACTGTTGATTTCAACCAACCCTATTTAGATCCTTCACCAACATAACCAGTAAAGCCCACAATAAACACTAAAGGTAAGGAGAAGAAGAAAAAGAAAAAGGGTCCTTACAAGTCCAGCAAGAGAGGAGCCAAGAGAAGAGAAACTCTTTATTATGGTGATGTGGATGAGGACTACTCTGATGAGGGTGACTGGTCTGAAGAATCTGGTGGGTTGACTGACCTAGAGTTTGAAGAGGATGAAGACAAAGACAAAAAAGCTCAACTACAGGAAGAGGCTCAAATACTGTGCTCTGTCAGGAATAAACAGTTGGCAAATACACAAGCAGGAACATCCAAAGAGGTTGGTCCAAGTACTTCTGCTGTGAGGAACTTTGATCTGAACTTGAAGGCTTTTGATTTGAATGTGGATGAGGTTTATTACAACTCTGATGAGTTGAGGACTCCTGTTCATTCGGATGAAGAAGTAGATCCATCCCCACTGTTTAATGAGCAGACAGATTTGAGGTTTCCAATTAAATTTTCAGTTGGTTTAAGGTTTGATAGTGTTTACTTACTTAGGAAAGCTGTTCAGTACCATGCTATTGAGAACCACTATGACTTTTATTTGGTGCACAATGGTAGTAGAAGATTCACAGCTTATTGTAGGAGGAGATGTGACTGTGAGTGGGATTCTCAACATGGTTGCATAATTAATTGCACTTGTGAAGGTAATTTTAGGTGTCATTTCAGAATATTTGCTAGGAAGATTAGAGGGGACAATTGTATGGTTATAAAGAGTATGAATTTGGAACATACTTGTGGCTATCGGGACACTAATCCAAAAGTGTCCTCACAGTTTTTAGCAGACAAATATCTTGAGTTATGGAGGACTAATCCATCATTTGGGCTGAAGTCATTTGTTCAGCTTGTTCAGAGAGACTTAGGTGTACAAATTAAGTATTACAAAGCTTGGTATGCAAGGGTTAGGGCAACAATAATGTTGTATGGGGATGCTTCAGAAGAGTATGCTAGGGTACATGATTATGGACACTCAGTCTTACACTAGAACCCTGGAAGCACTCTCATAATCAACACTGAACAAGGTGACTCAAACTCACCTTTATTTCAGAGAATGTACATGTGTCTGGCTGCTTGTAAGGCAGGTTTCAGAGGTGGTTGCAGACCACTGGTTGGTGTTGATGGCTGTCACCTTAAAGGTGCTTATCCTGGCATGATCTTGGTAGCTGTGGCCAAGGATGGCAACAACACCATTTATCCCATTGCTTGGGCTATGGTTGAAGTTGAAAATAAGGACAGTTGGACCTGGTTCCTTTCATTGCTTGTTGAGGACATTGGATTCAGGCAAGGTGAAGGGCTAACAATCATGAGTGACAGGCAAAAGGTATAGTCTATTTCATGTTTTGTCCTTTTAAGGTAAGTGTTTTTACTCATGGTCTAACTGTTTTGTTGTGTGCTTTTACAGGGTCTACTAGATTCCATACAGACATGCATGCCAAAAGCAGAGGTGAGGTTTTGTGTGAGACATATATGGGCCAACTTCAAGTTGCAATTCAGTGGGTCTACTTTCAAAGACCAATTTTGGTATGCAGCTAGGACATCTTCAAGGGTAAGATTATTGGCATATGTAGTTCAATTTATTTTGTGTGATGAACTGTCTGTCCTGTGACTAAAGTAGTTCAATTTTAAATGTAGAAAACATTTCTAGGTTGCTTAGAGGCCATCAAACTGTTGTCTGAAGAGGCATATGATTATTTGGATGCTATACCTCCCAAACATTGGGCTAGACATGCTTTTCAGACCCATTCTAAATCAAAGATGCTTTTGAATAATCTTTGTGAGACTTTTAATGGGGTAATGAAAGAAGCTAGGGACAAGCCTATTATCACTTGCATGGAGTGGCTTAGGAAATATGTCATGAGAAGGATTTTCCAAAAGTTTGACTCTGCAGAGAAGGTGAATAGTAAGCTTATGCCTTATGTGGCCTCTGTGTTTAGTTGGGTTAGCAAAGAGGCTCAGGATTGTATGGTCACTCAGTGCAGCCCAGTTGACTGGGAAGTTGCACACAAGGATGACACCCTAGTTGTGAACCTTAGAGAGTGGACCTGCACTTGCAAAAAATGGGTTTTAACTGGAATCCCTTGCCCACATGCCTTTGCATGTATAATCAAGAGAAGGGAAAACCCTGATGACTATGTGCATCACTATTACACAAAGGCTGCCTACTTAGAGACCTACAAGCACTCTGTTAAACCTATGCCTGGGATGCAACACTGGGAGGACACTGCCTTTGCTCACCCACTCCCACCTCCTGTTAGAAAGATGTCAGGTAGGCTTTCAAAGAAGAAAAGAAGAAGAGAGGCAGCTGAGGATGAACAACAAAGGGCTCTAGTGCGAGGGAAGAGGCAAAATCTGTGTAGCAGGTGTGGTCAACCATGTCATAACAAGAAGAAGTGCAAGAATGAGCCAAAGGAAGCTGCACCAAAGGACAAAGGTGGGAGGCCAAACAACCAGAATGAGTGGGGAAAGTACCAGACAAAGAAGAAATATGCAAGGAATGTTACTGCTCAGGTATGAACACTGATTTGTTAAGGTTGCATTTGTTAATGAATTCTATTTTAACACTAATTAGTTACTGACATTTTGACAATCATTTGTTAAGGTTGTGGCAAATGCTGGACAGAGTAGCAGCCATGCCAATGCTGTGGATGCACCAACACCAAGTCAGCCAACCCCAGCAACCCAACCAACTCAAGCAAGTCAGCCCACAAAGGCCACAAGCAGCAAGCAGAAGTCTCACTCCACCACTGAGAGCAGCCAGAGGTCTAACTCAACCATTCCTTCTAAACAAGGCAGCAGCAACCAAGCAAGAGCAAAGGCCCCAATCAAGCCAAGGAATAAGAAGCTTACTGATCTCAGTGCCAACTAGTTTATCCAGCTTATGTGATGTATCACTTATGTACTTAATTAATGAACAACTAATTAGCAACTAGTGCTTATGTAATCTATCATCAGACAACTCTTATATATATGTAACCTAATGTGTCAAACAATGTGTAGTATAGGTGCAACTAATGAGCACCAATTTTGTTAACTTACTGCAATGACACATCTAATGTGTTTAATGGAAAAAGGTGCATGTTTGAGCACCACATTTTGCTAATATTTTGTCCATTAGAGCTAACATTTTGTTAACATTTTGCAAATATTTTGTTAAACTTCATTTTCATTCATATCAAAAGATTCATTACAATCTAAATGCCTCATCCAATGTTTAAAGTGACAAAATTACATTGGATGTGCTACAATAACTTAAGGACTCTAAGTCCACACTTAATTGCTTACATCCTTCAAGCAAAAACAAACATGATGCATATCCTCAAAACAACAGCAACTAAAATGAAGCCTAACTTCCATACAGTACTACCACCAACTACACTATCAGAATTCATTCTCTCCAACTTCTGAATGAGCTTCACATTCTTCCTTTCAACTCTGAGTCTTTCATCATCCAGCTTTGAAACCTGAAGCTTCAGGATGTCAACCTCCCTAGAAAGCATATTCTTCTCATGGACAATTTGATTGATAATTTGCTTCTGCCATTCCATTTGAGGATTATCGACCCAAACCCACAACTTACATCCTTTCAATGCTCCTGATGCTGGATTGTAAAACTTGCAAGTGACGTACCTTCTACCCGGATTACTACATGTCCAGGACTGCATTTGAGCAACGGGGACACAACATGCACAAAAGCTTGGAATCTCAATTGCAGATTGGTACGAACTGCTTGACATTGTGCAATTCGCAAACCCTAAATTGGAAATCGAATTTTGAATTGCAATTCCTACGAAAACTAAACCCTAATTTGCAACCGATTCCAAATTAGAGGAGAACTAATGTTTTTTCAATTTTCAGAAAATTATTAATGAAAATGGAAAAAAAAGGAAATGAACGAATGAAATGATGAAGTGTTAGAGAAATGAAAAAGAAGTTGACTGAAATGAGAAGTGAATAGAGTGAGTGTGAAAAGAGTGAGTGGGAGAGTTAAATTGAGTGTTTGAATTTAAAAGAATATTAAATGAAGGGCAAAAATGTCTTTTCGCATGCTCCGGTGAAGCTCAGGCCTGAAAACAGCCACACGTGAGGGGCACGTGATGCTTCGTGGTTTTACTCTACCAGAAAAGAACATTGGGTAGTGGTTTGCAAACTTAAGAAAAAAAGTGGGTAGTTGTTTTCAAAAAAAAAAAAGTGGATAGTTGTTTTCAAAGTTGGAAAAAAAGTAGATAGTTGTTGGCAATTTTTCCTTATTAATATCCATAATAGTGAAAAGTGCATCCAAACCTTCCATCCAAGTGCCTTGATAATATTTGAAGATGGCAAACATACTTGATGGTTGTGTGGAATCACTACAAAAAAAGCGCCATTAGAGACGCACTAAATCCGTCCATAAATTCCCTAAATCTTCAATTTTTTGGTAAACTTGGCCAAAATAGCAGGAATTTCGGAGTGAGGTGTACAAAACAACACCAACTTGATCGTGTGCATTGTACACATAACAACACCAACTTGAAACTTGGGTGCAACACATAGCATAAATGACATATTTTACATGTAATTGAGCTTCACGTTGGTATTGTTATATGTTCACTAATGTGTGTATAGTCTATGGTATACGTTACACCTGAGCTTTAAGTTGGTGTTATTATGTGCACTCGATTAAATTGGTATTTTTTATACAGTTCACAACAAATTGATGGTGTTACGACCAGTTTTTCTTTCATTTTCTTAGACGTTACATTGTTTTGCGAACTCAAAAGTAACTCAAAAAAAAAATTAAGGTTGAGGTCTTCCTACCTCAATCGTGGACATGTACGGTTAGTGTTATCCATAAACTTATAGAACTCCTATAATTTATTTGTATGGATTCTTTTGATCTAAAATGTGAACAATCTTAATTTCATTTGGCAGGGAAGATTGCGCATTTTGGTGTCGGATATACTTCTTGAACTGGGAAGCAATTGCTGAGGCGTTTTGAATTATGGCCGGGCACTTGAAGCTAATTTCAGTTTGTTATGTTTGTGACCCATATGTTCCATGTAGCGATTGCTTAATTTAATTTGCAACTTAATTTTTTTAGTTTAGAGACTGACAAAGATCGGTCACTAATTTCATAATTTGCTTTAAAATGCAATTTATTTTCTTAGACATGGGTGACATTTGACTCCTTATCCTCTTGCTGGCTCCGCCTTTATTATTATTTTATGTGTATTTATCTATTGATAAGAAATACATCCTCCAGATTTTAAAGTGCAATTATAAATTACAAATTATGGAATTGCTMAAGTAGAAGTATGTCATGAGATGATTCCAATGAAACCTTGAAGTACAAATTGCAAGTCTTAGTGGTTGTAGACGTTCACGAGAGCATAGAAGGCAATGGTCGTGAGATCGAGTCTAAACGCATACCACACAAAAAAAATCAGCATTATTATCGACGGATTTTACCGACCGTCAATAAAGCAATCGGAAAATGTCATATTACCGACCGTTTTTTATTGAACGGAATTTATCGACCGTTTTGATTTACTTTTTAGTCACTTATAATTTTTTTGAACAAAAGAAAACGTAAATTCATTAATTGAAAGTCGTACGACATTTATAATACAAATTGGTTATTAGGAACCAAATATATAACAAAATGAATGAAATTAAATTCAACTAAGCTTATGATTTTGATGAGTATTACTTATTCTACCATTTAAGCAAAATGCAGTTCAATATATTTCATTTATATTGATATTTTATTCCTTGATAAACTGCATAGTTTGGTTCCAATTTGAATTGGAAGCGTAAAAAGAAGGGTAAGAAATACATCCTTCAGATTTAAAGTGCAATTATAAATTACAAATATGGAATTGCTTAAGTAGAAGTATGTCATGAGATGATTCCAATGAAACTTGAAGTACAAATTGCAAGTCTTAGTGGTTGTAGACGTTCACGAGAGCATAGAAGCAATGGTCATGAGATCGAATCTAAACGCATACCACACAAAAAAAAATCTGCATTTATTATCGATGATTTTACCGACCGCTCAATTAAAGCGATCGAAAAATGTCATATTACGATTGTTTTTATTGAACGGAATTTATTGACCGTTTTGATTTACTTTTAGTCGCTTATAATTTTTTTTGAACAAAAGGAACGTAAATCATTGATTGAAAGTCGTACTACATTATAATACAAATTGTTATTAGGAACAAATATATAACAAAATGAATGAAATTAAATTCAACTAAGCTTATGATTTTGATGAGTATTACTTATTCTACCATTTAAGCAAAATGGCAAGTTCAATATATTTCATTAATATGATATTTTATTCCTTGATAAACTGCATATTTTGGTTCCAATTTGAATTGGAAGGCTAAGAGAAGGGTATTGTGATGCCATCCCATTTGAGTTGTCCATCTATTTTAATAGGAAGATAAATCCAATGTGATTCTATTTCATACACTAATATTAGGCTTATTAGCCAAAGTATTTACTAAGAGTACTAAAATACAAAATAATTCCCAACAAAATCGTTTTTTTAGGAATATCATTACAATGATAAAAAAAATCACCGTTTTTGAACTCATGAAAGCAAGTAATTCTAGCCTCTCCTACCCTGTGGACAAAGAGGATTATTTGGAAAAATCCTCTCAAAGTAAACTTGGTGAGAATCGAATTCATTTATACATTAACCATATGTTTAGATTGAAGGAAATGAAAGGAAAGGGAGGGAATGAAAATAAAGGGATAAAATTTCCTTCAGTTAAATTGTTTTTTTTTTTGGAGGGGAGGGATGGAGGCCAGGGATTAATTTGTGTGAAATTAATCTCTCCAACAATGGATAGATTAGAAAGGAATACTCATCATTTATTCATTTCCACCTCTCTTTTCTTTCCCTTTCTCGCCCCCTTATCATCACCCTCCCTTCCTTTCCCCTCTCACTTACTTAGGAAAGGGAAAGGAAGGGAAACAAGTTTCTTTGTTTGGATAATATGCATGTTGGGGGAGGGAAGGGGAGTGAAAAGGAAAGATTGATTTTCCCTCCTCCATTACACTATATTTGGATAATATAAAATGGAAGAAAAAGAAGGGAAAGGAAAGGTAGGGAGACAAACTCCCTTGTTTGGATAACATGTTGGGGGAGAGATTCATTTCTCTCATCCTTTAATAGAGACAATCCCTTCAAAATTGGAGACATTTAAATGGAGAATAGGACTTATTATTTCCTTCACTTTCCCTTCTTCCTATTTCTTTCCCCTCCCTTTCCCTTCCAAATTGTTATTCAAACGTGGCCTTAATAAATACAATCCCTTTAAAATTGAAGATATTTGGAGGGAAAATGATCAGAAGCTCTTCATTTTCAGCACTTTTCCTTCCTTCTCCTTCCTCCTATTTCCCTCCCCTCCATTTTCCCCTCTAATTTGTTATCCAAACATAGTATTAAGCAATGAGGAAGAGGAGAGAAGCGAAAGTGATAGGAAATGTGATGTTCATTTTCCCTTCAAATCTCTCCAAATTTAAAGGAATAAAGCTTATTTAAGAGGGAGAGATACTTCGTTCCCTCAAATCCTTTCCCAAACAAAAGAAAATATATCTCTCATTTTCTTTCCTTTCTTTCCTTCCATTTTTGGGTATCCAAACAAAAGATAAATCCTTCTAAGTGAATGCATATAATAACATTGTCCTTGAATTATTTTATATTCCGTACATCACAAATTATAGTCGATTTTTTGGGTTACTACAGAGGAAACACAAAACTTATGTCGAAAATAGAGACGAAACTTGTCAACTTCTTTTCATCACATACACCAATTATCATTGTCGTGGGGCATCTAATTATTGGAGCATATCAAATGATCAAATACACATCACAAATTCATCTTTCTTAACATCATATCGATGAGGCCAAAATATGATTAGGGCATCCACAACAAGGGGTTTGTAGAGGGGTTTGTAAGTGATGTGAAAGGTTTGAAAAACAAACCTCTTATTGCTGGGAATATTTTAGGGGTTTGAAAGTTGAGAGGAGTTTGAAATGTTGAGAGAGGTTTGTATATGTGAGGTGGAATTTTTGGTGGGGTATGAAGTGTAAAAGAAAAAGGGAAATAAAATAAAGTTAGGTAGAAGTTAGGAAATAAAAAGGAAAAAAATATTGGGTTCCACCAACAAACCTTTAAAAGATTTGAACTATTGTTGGAGAGGGGTTTGTATATTGTTGATGTGACAAGAGTTCAAACCTCTTAGAGATTTGAACTATTGTGGATGCCCTTAGCTAGGGCTGTCAATTTGGTTATCAAGCTGATTATTTAACTGAATAAACTGCATATATAACTGAATTAACTGAACTGAAATGAACTGTAACTGAACTTAACTGAACTGAGTCAAACTGAAACTGAATTTAGCTGATAATATAAAACTGAAACTGAACTGTAACTGAACTGAACAAACTGAAACTGAATTTAACTGATAATATAAAACTGAAACTGAACTGAACAAACTGAAACTGAAATTAACTGTTTGAAAACTGAAATTAACTGAACTGAATGAAATTATGAACTAGGAACTATAAACTGAAACTGAACTTAACTGAAACTGAACTTACTGAACCGTAATCAACGAAACTGAACTTACTGACTGAGATTAACTGAAACTGAACTTAACTGAACTAATCAACATGAACTGAACTTAACTGAACTGCAGATTAATTGAAACTGAACTTAACTGAACCGTAATCAACTGAAACTGAACTTAACTGAAACTAAAATTAACTGAACATAATAAAGTAATAAGCTAAAACTAAAATAGACTAAACTGAACTACAATTAACTGAACTAAAACAAATGAAACTAAATTAATTGCAATAAACTAAAATAAACCAAATAAATAATTAGAGAATTTTACACTTTATTATTAGATAATTTACACTTGATTAATTATTTAAGATATAAGTATTTGTTGAGATTTTGAGATAGACATTATTTTATTTTTTTGAAGGAGATTTGAGATAGATGTAATGTAATGATAAATAAGTAAATTGAATTTGATATGAAGAATAATTAAAGTTAATGGTAATAAACTAATGACACATAAAACATGATAAAGTATATTGAAGTTACTCGTATATTACGTAATACATATTTCCATTGTTATCTTATAACACTTTGATAGAATCATTATTGAAAATTTGCTCATACTATGAATAAGTATATATAAGTATTGTTGTTGCAAGTTGATAAAGTATATATAAGTATTGTTGTTGCAAGATTGCAACTTGCAAGTTGCACACTATCAATGTTTAGATTAATTTTGTAGATCTAAGTTATATTAAAATTGTTTAATTAATGGTAAGATCAAATGATTTCAAAATGGAGGGTTTATTGATTTAACATGCCTTTTCCAATTTGGGCATCCATGTATTGGTGTTGTGAACCAATAGAATCTTACTTCTTGTTTTTTTTTATAGAAATAAATTTTTTTTTAAATAAATATGAGTAATTAATTGACTTTATTGATTCTAAAAAACATCTTAGATATAAAGGTAAACTTGTTTCTTTTGTATTTCTAAATTTATGCAATATTATTTCAAATTATGACCACTATTATTTGATATAATCAATATTATAATGTTATTTTATATTTATAATAATTCTATAATAATGAAATTTAAAAGTCTATAAATTACACCTAAAAAAGATAAACTTGAAATAATTCATGAGTTGATTTATCAAAATGAAATAATAAGCATGTTATGTTATGATATATTAATTATGATCGATTATCAAGTTGAAATACTAATATCTAATATATAAACATATTATTGTTGTATATTGTAATTATCTAATTGATCTTAGATGAAGTTGATTGTGTAAACATATTATGATCTATTATTGACTTTGAGGTGATTTTGAATCTATTAATTAACTTAGATTGATTTTTGTTAGTCGAATTTGATGTCATGTGGCTCACAACTTAACGACATCCATAGAACTTAATGTAGGTTTCACCTTTATAATTCTCATCGTCTATAAATTCATGATCGAACAAAATCGTAACCAACTCGAAGCTATTTAGACAAATTGGAACAATAATGTCTAAATAACTATAAACAAATTGATAGGATCTTGGTTAATAAGTGACTATCTTGAAACGCTATAACCAAATCGATCATCCCAATTCCAACTCAACTGAATTGAACCGAACCAACATAAAAACAAACAAAACGGAATTGAGCTCAATCGATATCACAAACGGATTGAACTCAATCGAATCACAAATGAATTGAATTGGGTTGAATTTGAATTTAGTTATATAGAATTGTACTAAACTAATCATCCAAAAACATGAATTGAACTAAATCTCAACTAACTGAAATATGAACTGAACCGAAAATCGATATCAATTGATTTTCTGGATTTCTTGGTTCAATAATTGAGCTAACTTGAAATACTACCAACCAAACCCGAACAATCTCAATTCCAACTCAACTGAATTCACAGAACCAACAAATAAAACAACAAACTGAATGAACTCAATTGAAATCAACCAATTCGAATTGAATTGAGTTGAACTGAATTATGGTTTAATTGAATTGTATAACTAATTCATCCAAAAACTGAATTGAACAGAATCTAACTTACTGAATTGAATTTAACCGAAACCGATCAAAACCGAAACCAAAATGAACTAAAATTTAGTACAAGCGATTGATCTGAACCGAAACGAACCAAACTGAACTGGTTGAATTGAATAACGTCTTAACTGAATTGAACTGAACCGATACACAACCAAACTGAAATTGAACTGACATTCGTTTTAACTGAATTGAACTGAACACGATACCAACAAATGAACTGACTGAACTGAACTGAACTTCGTTTTAACTGAATTGAACTGAACTGTACTAAACTGAACTGTTTCAATCCGTCCAAAACTGAACTGAACTTGGTCGAACTGAATTGAACTGAACTGTTATCAACTGAACTGAACTGAACTGAACTGATTTGTCGTTAAACTGAACTGAACTGAACTGTATTGAACTGAACTGTTTGGGTTCAACCATAACTGAACTGTTGATCCGAATTGACAGGCCTACCCTTAGCCCTCTGTATTTTCTTACTTGTCATTGGGACATGGGGAGTAACATCTATTATTGTCCTTCTTATAAATAAGCATCACCATTGTAGTAGTCCCAGTAAAACGTTTGCACCAATGATTGTTTCGAACTGAGTTGACGTATGTGGTTTTTGAGTTTTTGATGGTATATGTCCAAGCCTCAAATTTTGAGCTCGGCTCGAGCTCGTTAGCTCGAAATGGGAGCTCGGCTCGAGTCTCAGGCTTGAGCTCGAGGCTCGAGGCTCGAGGCCCGAGCTCATTTAAAAGCTCGGTTAATGACTCGATCAAATGCTCGATTAAAAGCTCGTGTAAAAGCTTGTTTAACTAATTTTCAATGACTCGAACTTGTAAATCTTTTAATTTTCAAGTTTCAACTTACAATTTCTAACAAATTATTTTACCAAATCCAAGTAAATATCAAACATAAAGCCAAATTTCATACTCTTGTAAATATTTCAACACACACTTACAAAGTCTAAAACAATTTAAACCAAATAAGATTAACACACAAGTAATCTTTGTTTATGGGCTTGGGATTGGGCTTTAGTTAATGTGAAAGTTTTATTTTAAAAAAAATACTCCCTCCATTTTTTTTAGATGTTCCATACCATTTTGGAACGGTTTTTAAGAGTTGATTGAGTTGAATAAAATAGTTGAGTAAGTTGGGTAAAAAGTTGAATAAGTTAGGTAAAAGAATAAATGTGTGAATGAAATTTTATGGGAAATAGTAATTTTGGGTGAATAGATTGGGTAAAATAATGAAAGTTGACTTTAGAAATGAGTAATTCATTAATGTTAGAGTAAATAAAGTAGGTAAAAGATAAAAAAAAATTTTTTAGATTAGTATGGAACATCTATTTGAAAATGGCCCAAAAAGGAAATTGGAACAACTAAAAAAAACGGAGAGAGTAATAATTTTAATACAATTAAAGTGTGAAATATATAAAATGATTATATTATTTATATTAAATAAATTATTCGTGCTTCGAGCCAAGCCTAGCATAGCTCGAGTATCGGCTCGTTTATTCACGAGCCGAGACCGAGCCGAGTTTTGATCGAGCTTTGACCGAGCCGAGCTCGAGCAGCTCGCGAGCAAGCTCAGCTCATTAACAGCCCTAGATGTACGAGTGCACTTCAATGTGATATAGTCCACAAATTAGTAACACGTGTATTTGTGGCAATTTTGAAAGATATCCATTAAAGTTGAGATAACTTTTGGAAGATCCACTAAAGTTGGGATTATTTGTGATAATTTTTTTCCAAAATTTAAATGTTGAATTGAATTTAACAAGATCAAACATGATTGAGTTGCCAATAATGTTTATAATACTTCATCTGTTTCACTAAATTCATGTCACTTCTACATTACACGTTTATCCATTCTCAATTTACAAGTCAAATATCTTTAATTGTACATGAGTAAAAATTATAAAAAATGATTTTTAATAAATTAGTACTTGTTAACAAGACCTCACTTGACTATTTTCTTTCTTATACATTAACAAACATTTAGAAGATTCTTACTACTAATGAATAGTAGCGATTTTCTTTGTGACATAAATTTGGTGGAACGGAGCGAGTACAAATAATACATTTATATAAAATAAATGTGGGAGGAAAAAATAGCAGATTTTTTTTTTTTGATGTGATGGTGCCAAAGTACCATGTGGCCATTTCATACACTTGTGGATTTTGTCTTAGCGCAATGTTTACTAGTTTTTATTTTATGTGCACATGATGCGTGCTTAAACCTGTGGAACTTGTATTTCGTTATAAATGATTATAATTGTATGTATCATATATATTACAATGTTTATATCTTTTTTTCAAAAAAAATTAAATTATTACAATGTTTATATACTCCATCCGATTTTTAATATTCTATACAATTTTCTTATTTGAACGAATTTTTATGTATTGTGCAATGTTTGTCCCAAAATTAATGCAAATATGATTTAAAATTCAAAATTCAGTTGACGAACCAGGGTCTTAACCATTTTGTCAAAGAACCCAATCAACAAAATTTTGAAGTTTGGGTTGGTTAGAGTTGTGAATCAAAATTCGTTAATTAATACATCTTTTAAAGCCATTGCAAAAACAATTGTAAATGTAAATGCAAGTTATGCAACACAAGCATTTCATATATTCCGTATGACGTTTATTATTCCATTTCAAAAACAATTGTGTGGATGAAAATTAATATTGTCACCTTCTTTTCATGCTAGCTATGTTATTATGCCGAATCACCAACTCAGTTGAAAGACAAAAATCTTACTAGACTGACTATTAGGGCTGAGCAAAAATTCGGGGTACCGGACCCAGAACTAGAATTGGCATGGAACTGGCAGGTCTGAACCTGGACCTAGCTAGTTCAACCAATTTTGGATATGGGTCTAAAATTTAGGTCCCAGTTACAAATGGTTCCAAGTCTGGGCAGTGGTGAATTCAAGATTCTCGACGTACGAGGTCACCATTAATTGTGGATCACACTTGTGAATGTACTAAAAAATTTGGATCTAGTACATAATTTGATTTTAAATCGAAAAACTATACAAATAAAAAAAATTATATAAGAACTAAATTGATTTTGATCAAAGTTAATTGGACGGAGGTAGTATAATTCATCTCACACATAAGAAAAGAGACCGTTTTGCTTTAGATTAATAACGATTTTTCCATTGGGAATTAAGGTAGAGGCATATATATATGTTTATTTATAATTTTGTAAATTCACTCGGAAAAAACTATAAAGAAAAAGCAAATAAAAATAACTTAAGAGACTGAGTATTAGATATAACCGGTCTCTTTTACTTGAAAAGTCATGCTGTTAAAAGCTAAATGCCTAAATCCTACAATATAAAAGTATTTAAGAGACCAGTTATATAAATTAATCGGTCTCTTTTACTACAAAACTGTCCAACAAGTACTTCGTGTATTAATTTTATATACTCCATCTGTTACATTTTATTGGCAACTATTGGTATTATTTGAAAGAGGTAAAATATTCAAGTGTTGTCAATAAAACATTATGGGGGGAGTATTTGTATTAACATATAAGAGACCAGTGCTTCAAAATAACCAGTCTCTTTAATATCATTATTTAAAAAAAAAATTAAACTTCAAAATTTTCTCGGTTTAGGTCGTACACGTGCACTAGTGTGCATAGAGCTAGATCCGCCACTGAGTCTGGGTAGTAGTATTTGGGATCCCGATAAGTAGAGGTGGTAAAGAGTGGCACAATCTGTTAACACGACACGAAATCGACACGTTATTCACAGGTTTGGGTTGAGAGTTGTTGGGTCCCTTAGATTTTGAGTGATGACAAACCGATACAGGAAACAGGATACTTAATTGTGAAAATAGTTGGTTTGGGGAACCAGCTGTTATAGGATACTTGTTTCCCCAGACAAGTTAATACTTATTGTGTATATATTGAAACTAACTTGTTTATTACAGGGAACAGCTGAATTAACACAAAGCTCACATAACTGCGTGTGCCGCAACAGTAGGGCTGTTTCTTGACTATTATGCAGAAAAACAGTCATATACCTTTAATTGCATCTTAACCATGTTACATGTGCAAGTAATGGGATTGATTCCAAGCTTGAAGTGTGATAGCTTTCGAAGTCATTCGAAGAAAGAAGTGTGCTCAAAATTGAAGTATTCAAAGGAAGATTCAAGTCTTGAAGATTACGAAAATAGAAGTAAATACTTCTCAAAAGTTTAATCTAGGAGTTATGTAATAGCTCTGTAGTGTGACTTATTGTTATGGTTTTAAATGCTATATGTATTTGAGTTATGGTATGATTTTCTGGTACAAGAGATTGGAACATAATTTTATAACATACTCAATTAGGGAACCAGGCTGGGGAACCAGCTGTGTCCCTGAGTGGAATTATGGCTGCGGTTTTGAAAAAGAATTTTTCTAAAATATTTTGTAAAAGATGTATTTTGAAAATACGGTTTGCAGCTGGAAATATAGATGAGAATATGTTTGTTGCCTTAAACTTAGGAGTATCTATCTTGTTCGATTCTATCCTTAAGATCAAATCGAACAAGATAAATACTTTCCTTAAATCTCATCTTGCCTTGCTCGGCAAATAGAGAGATTTAAGGAAACTAGGGTTAAGATCAACAAGCATATATATACTCATCTATACTTCTAAATTCCAGACATCTCTTCACGGATTGAAAAAGAGTTTTATTTTTGAGAGAAAACACAAAAGCATATGAACCTTACTTTGAGTCATACATAAGAGCATTAGTCGAGCATTATTATTTCTCTTATTAMSTTGTTAGAAGTAAATCAAAAGAGAGAAAAGGTTGATATTGTGAAGGCATTCAACAGAGGGGTTGAAGGCCTGGTGAGTGTTTGTGAGTTCAAACATAAGTTGGACTTACGAGTGTGAGTCGAGTGCACATTTAGAGTTGAGTGTGGGGTGTGCTGGTTCCCGGAGTAGGGAAACATCAGAGTGAGTGTGTTCTTTGTTTTTCGGAGTAGATTAATAAAAGAACATAGGGTAAGAGGACGTAGCCCAGAGTTGGGTGAACCTCGTTAAACTTTGTGTGTCCTTTATTGTTTTGTTTATCTTCCGCTGTTTACAGGAACTAGCCCAATTGGTTCCTCACACTAAGTCCGAAAAGAAAGAAAAATTAGTCATAGATCGAAATACTCAATTCACCCCCCCTCTTGAGTATCATAAAACCTTCAATTGTTATCAGAGCCAAGGCTTCTTGCAAGAGTAACATCTAGATAAGTCAAGCATGAGTACTCAAGAGTTAGGTGCCCTTGGTTATGATAGCAAGACACAAAAGTTCAACGAAGTAACTATGCATGGTGGAAGAATAGGAACAAGAATGTGATCATGGGGATTGATTATGAGTGTTGGCTTGTAGTCAAAAATGGTCCAAACACAATTATGAAGACTGATTCTGAAGGAAACAAGACTCCAAAGAAATACAGTGAATTGGTGACTGCTGATTACAAGTTGCTTGAGAAGAATGCAAAAGCAATGTCCATATTACAATAAGCCATAGGTGAGACAGAGTATAACCGAATTTCTGGATGCAATAGTGCAAAAGAAATTTGGGATACTCTTGAACTAGCTTATGAGGGAACTAGCGAGGTAAAAAGATCCAAAATTGATTTACTTATGTCTAAATATGAATTGTTTGCAATGAACAAGGGTGAAAAGATCAATGATTGTTTTCGAAGATTCATGACAATAATCAATGATCTTAGATCCCTTGGCAAAAGTTTTTCTGATGAGGATCTTGTGAGAAAAGTATTGCGCAGTTTAACAGATGCATGGACAGCCAAGATCACTGCTAT
>SNQN01007170.1:0-20878 GCA_008642245.1 Bassia scoparia | reverse complement strand
CCTTGACGATTATTCCTGTCTGACAATTATCCCAACATCAAAATCTATTCTTGACGATTATTATTGTCCAACAATAACTTAATTTTTTTTTATTATTAATGATTATTGTCTATTATTGACAATTGTTTATTGTCGATTAATATCCATTAAATAGGGTCGAATTTCCGTTTTCTTCAATTTTTCGATTGAAGATCTTCAAATTTCTGTCGTTCTTCTTAATTAATTATGATGAATGCCAACAACATCATTTCTTCTAATTTTTTTTATAAACTCACTTCGGAACCTTTCTTTTTTATCGACGCGATGGGATAAAACTCACTTCTATTGTACCCATTGTCACAAATCGGGTCACGATTACACCACTTGTTTTCTTGCTTGTTCATGGTTTGCCCGAATGGTGGATTTCCAAGTATGGTAATCGCCGTCAATCTTCTCCTCCTGGAGACGCCCCTGTAGTGCTGCCCGCTGCAACTGTGGCTGCCACACTCACTGCTGCACCATTGGATGCTACTATTGTTGCTACTACTACTACTACTACTTCTTCTAATCCTCCAATTTTGGGTGGTTTGTTTGATCCCACTATAAATTCTATTAATGCGGATAATTTATCTTTGTCGTGGATTATATTAATGCGGATGTTACTAGCAATGAGACTTTTCTACAAGATGCTCACTCAATTATTGCTTGTTCTCTTGGTCTTCCTGATAGTGCTAAGGCCATGGCTACTAAGGGATCTTGAGCATGTGCTCGACATTGGTGAGCTTGCCTTGAACCACACCCCTCACGACAGCAACCCCTCTCCCTCTTCGTCACCTGCTGCTGCTCCCTTAGGTACTGCTGCTAGGCAGTACGAACCGTAGCCCTGTCGCGGTTGCCTTTGCTGATTGCAGCTCTTCCGCGATCTCTACTTCCGTTTCCCCTGTGGACAGTCCCGATAGTGGCACCAGGGCAACATCGGACTCCTCTTCTTTTACTATTTTGGGTCGTGGTCATCGCCCTCGACRTCCCCCGGGTTGGTATTAGGATTATATTGCACATTCTATCTCTAGTCCATCTATATCACCTTGTTCATCGTCTCCTTCATGCTCCTCAGGTACTCCCTATCCTATAGCACATTTTGTGAATTGTGATAAATTTTCTATACAACATCGTGTTTATATTGCAGTTGTGGTTACAATTTTTTAGCCCTGGAATTTTAAAGAGTCGATGGACCATGCGGGTTGGAGGGAGGCCATGCAAAAGAAGATTACTACTCATGAAAATAATAAATTTGGGTGATGACCAAATTGCCTCCAAGAAAAAAATCCTTGGGATGCCGATGGGTGTACAAGGTCAAGCTAAATTCTGATGGCACACTGGAGCGCTTGAAAGCCCATCTTGTTATATTTGGTAATCATCAGGTTGAGGGTATTAATTATAATGAGACTTCTGCTCCCGTGGCAAAAATGGTTACTGTTCGTTCTTTTCTTGCGGTGGCTTCTGCGAAAAATTGGGAATTGCACCAAATGGATGTTCATAACGCCTTTCTATATAGTGAYCTTGATGAGGAGGTCTATATGATGCATTCGCCTGGTTTTCATGGTTTCCAATCTAGGTTGGTTTGCATTTGAGAGCATAGGAATAGAAATGAAGAAAAAGTAATCTAAAAACCTAAGAAAACCTAAGAAAACCACTAAAACCGCTAAAACTCCACAAAACTCCACAAACAGGAAATCTAGCCGAAAAAGCTAGTAAAATGATGTCGAAAACAAATTAAAAGGCCAAAATAGGTGAGAAATAAGGGCTTGTCACTTGTTGCTAAAAGTGATCGTGATTCCTACGAAAGTAAGTTAGTGTACAGTTTTTTTTATTTTCTTTTCGGTTTTACTTTGCTCGAGGACGCACAAAGGTCCTAATAGGGGGGGAGTTTGATGAGTGCCAAAATTTCATCTTCAAAAATCTTTGTACGGGTTATGGCCAGCACCTCATTGCTTGTTAGTTCTCTAAGTTGGTCGCTTCTCTGAAAAGGCACGGTTTTCTACAATCGTACTCTGATTACTCTCTATTTACTTTGCAATCAGGGGATATTCAACTTAGTGTTCTGGTGTATAGTGATGATTTAATAGTATTTGGTAATGATTCATCTGTGATTGCATCTTTCAAATCATATCTCAGTGATTGTTTTCATATGAACACTAGTAGAAAAAACATCAAAAGTTGCGGTTAATTAGGGCCCAATTAGCTGCACAACCGCAGTTTTTGAACCCGCATCATTTAACATAAATCAACAACGGTTGCGGTTAGGAACCGCAACATTAAATGGTCCAAAAGCTGCGGTTGGGCSTAAAAAACCGCAACATTTGAGTACAAATGCTACAGTTTTTTAGGCCCAACCGCTGCTTTTGGGCCATTTAATGTTGTGGTTTGAACATTAAAACCGCAGCTTTTGCTTGTTTCTTTAACTTTTTTTCAAGAAAATTATACATTGATATAGTGATATAGCTTTTGCTAGTTTTTTTAAGTTTTTYCACAAAAATTATACACTGATATAGTGATATAGCTTTTGCTTGTTTTTTTTAGTTTTTTCACAAAAATTATACACTAATTTAGTGATATTGATTTTTCACTCATATTGATTTATAGATTGTTCCTTTATAGAATTCAAAATCATTAATATTTTTTCCAAATAAAAATACTCTACATTGATATAGCACGGTAAATAATTAGGACGAGTGAAGTGACGTTTCACTTAGGGAGAACAAATCTTACCAAGTACCTTCGTATATCAATTGTGAATATCCCATTTGAATTAACATAAAACTAAGAATCAAATCATAGTTATCAGATAACCTGGACTCATAATGAGGAATCTTATACATGTGGACACGAAGATCTATCAAAAAAATCAAATTTAATTAATGCTATTGATTAGTGGCACACGTCCGAACAATTACATATCACTTACGTGTATAATACTATAGTGAATAGAATGCTTTAATAGAAACTTGTAGATTTGAACTCATTATTCACAATGCTTGTTTGTTAAAATCAGTAGTTTCGGCTGATAATACCTTTGCAAATACAAAACTAGAATGGGGAAAACGCTTGAAGATTGCCCGTTTGACAAACTACAGAAAATCTAGAGTAATACAAAAAGTTAGCTGGTTGAGTTCTTTACAGATCCGGGAAAAAGATGTAAATGAAGTCGCAAACATACCCACCATTACTCAGTTCGGAGTAAGATTGAGCACAATTTACCGGGTCAAAAATTACCAAGGAAATTGACAATTAAATCTGAGTCGACAAACTAACTGTGACAAATGTATGTTAGAAGAGTAGAAGCGAAGGTCCACAATGATATATTAATTAATAAACAACCAAGGAAGTAAATATGAAACTCTTCATATGTAAGAGATTTGAAAACGATACACGCACATAGAGGGACTCAAAACTGTGTCATTGAAAGCGACCCCTAGCGGTCAATTTCTGGTGAGCAAGCGCAGTAGGAGATGTGCGAGGTTGGTAGTTGCGCGTTAAGCATTCACCACTATCGCGCACACCATGATTGGTATTGCGAATGTTTATGCATAAGTGTGATGGCATGATAAGCACAAGAAAGTGCTGCGCGAATGAGGCAATACGACAAGTCGTGCTTTGGTTAGTGCGAGGTGGTGAAGATGTTCCGGAGAGTCCACTTATCAGATCGCAAGCGGCATGACAGCAAGTCTCTCACTAACAGAGGACTGTATGGTGGAGAGAGGAGCGATGATCAAATGTGTGAAAGGGTAATGAGAATGGACTGTGTTGTCGTGGTTTGAGTAGGCTTGTGTGTGCGATGAGATGCATGGCGCTCGAGGTGTTGATAGAAGCGCGGTGCGTGTTGGTGGGGTTGCGAACGTGGTGTGGTGAGGGAGGTCTAGGTTATCGATGGTGGGTTAGATCGTAGGTGGGTGGTGGTGGTGGGGGGGGGGGGCCTTTAGAGGGGATCAGTCCGGCTAGAACAAACTTAATACTAGAGTTACTTGATGTGTGGCGGGGGTGAGAATTTTCGTAGTACTGTTAGAAGTTGAGATGTGGCTAGGAGATGAGAGGAGGAGATTGCCTGGTTCTGGATCGCAGCTCTCAGATATTGTTGCTTGGGCTAATCGGACCGCATTTGATGGTTTCTGTGTTTGGCGTCTTCGGTCCTGAAATGGTGTAGTTTGGGTTTTGAGACGTTCCTTCGTGCCGAATACTCTACATGTTTTGTGCGTGGGCGGTTTGGTTTGGTTTTGTGATTTTTTTAAACTAAACCAAATCGCAAACACGCAATTTAAGTAATTCACGTTTGGTTGGTGATGGGTAAAAGCGATACAACAATTGCTGAGCTACATTGGAAAAAAGCGTTCAAATATCTGTTGCATTTTTATAAAATCTAATTGATGTAGATAATTGACAGTCATTTATTATTTAAATTTCCAAAGAATTTTAGTAAACTGAGTCCACGGAAGAGGGAAAGATAGTATTAGGTATTCATTGTTTTGATGTTCTCCCAGCAGAGAGATGGATGTATTGTATAGCTGTTCTAGTTGTTGGCCATTATTTGCAGGCATTGCACCCAGTGAAAACTGGACTAGGTCTGTTAGAAACTTGACACTGAAGTACAACTAATAAAAACATAATATCTACGTACACGAGTAGTAGGATGCTTCATTTGCAGGGTGGGCTTTAGCAGGAAAAACTACAGGATCAATATTTGCCTATTATATTGTTTATATGAAAGATATCATTATGCGGAATCTATTCGTTAATGTTGGTAAAAACAAGCACGAAACATGTCAATGACTAAATGTGTAATCATGCATGAAAATAAATGTATTGATTATAAGCTTAGATTTTTGCCAACAGAATTCAGAACAAGTTTTTTTTTAGAGAGATTGAAAACGGAAAGAGCAAGTTATCCAAGAGCAAATAGACTGTTTGCGACTGCCCTATAACTGTTAGTGGTGCGAGCTCAAGTCTGGAGGCACTGCAACAGTTGGTTGTGCTGGGATTCGTGCGAGTGGATCTTTTTGATGATGTGCATCACTATCGTGAGTCAATGGTTTTATGGAAACTAGTCTTCTTATGAGCGGTGCGGTTTTGGTTGATCGGTAGGTAGAAATGTCCTCATAACCCGCAAGGGGAATTTAAATCAGGATTGTTCGTGGCGGGCTTGTATAAGGTTGTGGGGTACGGAGGTTTTCCAAAACCGGTACAGAACTTACAGAGACGCTCGGCCGGAAGGAAGAGTGCGTGTTTTTGGTTGAATGTTAGGACGATCCGTTTCACTATCAGTTGAAAGACAGGAACTTTGTATCTCTTTGGTACTGTGGTGGATGGAAGACAGGAGTGAAGTGAAAATGAAAGAGTAGAGAGAGAATGAGTAGAGAGGCATGAATGAAAGTGATAATGGGGATGGCAATGGAAGTTAGGGTTTGGTTTATACAGTATTACAAGGAAAGCTGATATTGGGCCGACATTTTTAAATGGTCAAGCCAAAGAGAATAGATGACATGCGTTTTTTTAATTTATTTAAAGACCCAAATGCTGCGATTGGGCTAAACAACCGCAGCATTTGTGTTATTCTCATTTTTTTTTTCCACTGGAATGGTTTAAATGTTGCGGTTATTATAAAATCTGCAGCTTTTAACACTTAAAAGCTGGGGTTTTTATATAATCGCAACATTTGAGGCGCAACTTTTGTGCTTTTTTCTACTAGTGGAAACATTTGGGTGTGTTGAAATATTTTGTTGGTATTGATGTTGCTCGTAGTCYGGGGGGCATATTTTTATGTCAATGGAAATATGCTCTTGATATTATTRTAGAGTCTGGTTTTCTAGGGGCACGTCTTGTAGGTACACCTATTGAGCAAAATCATACTCTAGCTAAATCTAAGTCTCCTCTTATTTCTGATTCTGAATGCATCGTCGTCTTATGGGTCTTTTGATCTATTTATCTTTCACCCGCCCTGATTTGGCTTATGTGGTTCATATCTTGTCTCAATTTATGCATCAACCTCGCARGGACTATTGGGAGGCCATTCTCCGTACGGTGCGTAACTTGAAAGGATGTTCGGGTTAGGGAATCCTTATGAGTTCTGATTGTGATTTACACATTACATGTTGCTGTGACTCGAATTGGGCTGGTTGTTCCTTGAYGCGACCTTCTATTTCTAGTTGGTTGGTGTTTCTTGGTGCTTCTCCTATCTCTTGGAAGACTAAGAAACAGGACATTGTGGCTAAATCATCTGCAGGGGCTGAATTTCATTCAATGTCTAAAACCACTGATGAGTTGATGTGGTTGAAGGCTTTTACTTCTGAGTTTGGGATTTGCACATTCGCGTGCAATGAGTTTGTTTTGTGACAGTCAATTTGCGTTGTATAKTACACGGAATCCGATCTTTAATTTGATGAGCGTACTAAACATATTGAGGTGGATTGATATTATCTCACACCAAGAAAATAAGGTTCGGGCGATCGACTTTARCGACCGAAAATCGGTCGCTAACAGGGATTACCGAYCGATTTTYGGTCGCTAAAGTTTGTCGCCTTTTTCTCGTCGCTAAAAAATTTTAGCGACCAAAAATCGATCGCTAAAGGTAATTTGCGRCCGATGTTTTGACTGGAAAAGAGACGGGAAAAATGGAGAGGCTAGGAAACCCTTTAGCGACCGAAATGGGTCGGTCACTAATAGCGACCGAAATGGGTCGGTCGCTAAATCTGATTTCCCTCCAAAAAAAATGGAGGAAAATTAAGAGCAACCACACAACAACAGAAGCAACGCAACAACAGTAGCAAAACTGATTCTCCTCTTTTAGATCACTTCAAATACTCCTTTTGAAGCTGAAAAATATAAGATTTTAAAAAAAAATCAAAATAAACCATAACCAAGCTTACCACTCGAAAATTGCAGGTTTAATTGTGCAAAATTCACTCGAAACCGATCCTAGCAGCAGGAGGTAGCACGAATTCGAGCCCCAAGAGTACCCAAACAAGGTCGCACAAAATGGAATCCAAATTCCCCAAAAAAGACTTCAAAATTCGACCTTCGAARGCACCCAAAAATGCTCAGAAATTGTGCTCAAAATGGGCTCTAATATCCCCYAAAATTGCTGAAGACTCGAACCAAAACTCCCAATTTTTTCGCACAAATTGATATTTAAACCCCAAAAAACCCAGATCTCAAGAACCCTAGCCCCAAAGTTCGAAAATTAACCCAGATTTTTGGGCTAAAAACTGAAAAAGNCAAAATAAACCATAACCAAGCTTACCACTCGAAAATTGCAGGTTTAATTGTGCAAAATTCACTCGAAACCGATCCTAGCAGCAGGAGGTAGCACGAATTCGAGCCCCAAGAGTACCCAAACAAGGTCGCACAAAATGGAATCCAAATTCCCCAAAAAAGACTTCAAAATTCGACCTTCGAARGCACCCAAAAATGCTCAGAAATTGTGCTCAAAATGGGCTCTAATATCCCCYAAAATTGCTGAAGACTCGAACCAAAACTCCCAATTTTTTCGCACAAATTGATATTTAAACCCCAAAAAACCCAGATCTCAAGAACCCTAGCCCCAAAGTTCGAAAATTAACCCAGATTTTTGGGCTAAAAACTGAAAAAGAGAAGGGGGAAGAAGAAGAAGAAGGGAGAAATTTAGGGATTAGATGAGTGAGAGGGGGAGATTTCGTGAGTTGAGTGAAATTGAGTGAGATAGAGTGAGTGAGTGAGTGAGTGAGTGAGTGAGTGAGTGTGTGAGTGAGTGAGTGAGTGAGTGAGTGAGGTAGTGAGTATGAGTTATGGAATGCGATTGTGAGGATGCGAGAGAAGGAAACGGCCAAAACAAAAGAGGACGGCAACGGTGAGGAAGAAAGGAAGCCGGGGAGGGGTGAGGGGTTTTGGGGTTTGGGGGTTTGAGCGTTGTGTGAGAGTTGTGAGATGTGAGATGAACGGTCAAATAGCATTTAGTCGCTAATGTTTTTTATATAGGCAAGGGTAATAAAGCTCAGCCTGCCAAAGGTTTAGTCCYTGAGCGACCGATTTATCGGTCGCAAATTTTTGCGACCGAAAGTCGGTCGCTAAAAGCGGTCGCCCGAAGACAAATTTCTAATAGTGTCTTCACGATGCGATTCAAGACGGTATCATTAGTCCGTCTTATGTGCAGACARCAGACCAATTAGCGAATATATTCACCAAGGCTTTGAGTAATAGCATGTTTGGTAGAGAGAAAATGGGGGGAAAGGAAGGGAAGTGGAAGGAAATATAATACTTTCTATCATTTGGTTAAAAAAAATAAGAGGGGAAAGAAAGGAACTGGAAGGAATTGAAAAGAAAGTCTCTTTACCATTTCTTCCTTTCCTTTCCTCCTAAAATTGGGTGAATTCGGAAGGAAAGAGAAAATAAATTTCCTTTCCTCATATACCCCCGAGTTTTAGCCCAATAACCCATATACCCCCGTGTTTTTAGAAACAGCTCATATACCCCTTACATTAGAGAAAATAGTCCAAATGCCCTTACTATAGAYGAAAAACCTAACAGCGTTACTATTTCATCCAATTAACCCCTAATTTAACACATTAAACCCTAAGTCATTCTTTCTCCTCCAAATACCTACTTAATTATTATCCCAAATAAATCATCACCTTTAACCTTATCTCCATCTTCAACTTGAGTTGGTTCAAATTCAACCCCTCAAATCATCTTCGATCAATTCATATATCCATATTCATCAACAGTTGACTTTAATTTTCACCATCCACCAAATTTATCATACATAAGCATAGATAGAACAGCACTTGTAAGTTGTAACCCAAATCGAATTTGTTGAAATTTTCCTTTAAAATCTACTTTTTGTAGACAATTTTCCATTTAAATCTTATCCTAAGCCCTTACTCAACCAAATCATCAATTCGAATGTTGCTACTGTTTCAGAATTTGTTGCGCTCAGATTTGCAATTCGAACCAATTCAAAATTTTCTATTCGAACTTTTCACTTGGGTCGAACCAAACAGATTTGCGGCTTTTTCGTAGTATTTTGTTTATAGTAAATGTCTGAAATATCGTCTTGTATTGATATATAGTACACAATACAGTATTATCTTCTTTGATAACTTCATCAGTTCAGATAACTCTTCTTGTTTCTAGATTGAATTGGGTTGAAAAGACCCGAATTTGGTCGAATTTTTCCTTGAATTGATGAATTGATTTCTAGGCAATTGATTATGAGTTAAGGGTTGGTTCGAATTTCTGTCACTGTGTGAAATGAGGGTAAAAATTTGTAGGTTTTGTTTTGTGTTTTGTTGAAATTTCTGGGTACAATTGATTCTCGAGCAAAGCTTTAGTTTTGTTTGAAAATGGAGATTGAAAGATTGAGTTTTGTTTTTTTATTTCTTTTTATTCTTTTGATAATCAAAGAGGTGTTTTGAGGAAAGTTGGGTTAGAGGGTGAATTATGGATTAGTTGACTTGAATTAGGAGTTAATTGGAATGGAAGTCTAACGGTGTTACTGTCCATCTCAAGTATGAGCATATGGCTATTATGTCCTAACTCCAGAGGTATATGACGACGTTTTGAAAAACTTAGGGAAGTATAGAAGGTTGTATATGAACGACTCAGGAGTATATGTATTGGTTTACAGATTTGTATTCGCTGTCTCATCGACTCTTTTATTATGTCAAAGAGACACGAGGAAATAAGTGGTATTCCTTTGATACGTCATTTGACAAAATAGGGAAAAAAAGTTTATTTTTATATTTCGTCCTTTCCTTTCCTATCCCTCCCTTCCTTCCCGTTCTTTCGTTTCTTTGTCTTCTCTTCCCTTCTTGTTATTACATGTATTGAACAGGCTCAGAGCATCAAGTTCGTGTTTCCTTGGCAATGGGCATTTGTGATTTGCATGTTTCTAACTTGAAGGGGTGTTAGGACTATTATTGTGTATAGTTTGTGACTTGACAAAGTGTCTCCCAAATTGTCGTGATGAAGCTGAACGCGGTCGCGATTTGCTAGAATGAAAGATGTCTTGGTGCTCCAAAAGTTGGACCTGTACGTGAGGTACGTACTCGGATATTGAGCAAGGTCCGAATACAAGGCATGAGTTTGTTCTTTCGGTTGTTTCTGCCATAAAGGTTTCAACAGATGAGATAGGCGATTCTCAGTAGTGTGCGGTTGTTTTCATCAGATGTTCGTGCAGCTTGTTGAACCAGCCAGGTATTACTCACAATATATTGTATTTTGTCTAATGATATGTTTCTATGAGTTTATGTCAATGTTAAATCACGCAGAATCGTCAGAAGATACTAGAATATGAGAAAATATCCTAGCATTTGTTGTCATTCTAACTGCTTGACGTGGAGAGGGCACGGGGTGTTAGGTGGCGCTCGATAAGGGAAATCACGAATAAATCGGAGGAAAATGTCAAAATAGTCGAGGTTTTTGGCAAATATAGGTACGAAAGAGGAGCGTATATCGATGAAAGCGAGCGTACTATATACGCTGATTCAGGAGAGCGTAATAGCTGTCACGATCTCGCGAGGTTAGTACCGCCTAATGTGCTAACGCAAGTTGCGAGATTAGATTAGCAAGTGTGCAGGTATATACGCTATTAGGGAGCGTATATACCAGCGGCTTGTGCGTATATCTCTGGTTAGCGTAATATAGCAGGTTTTGTTCTCTTCCTTTTTGCTCAGGCACAAATGGAAACTGGACGCGCTGCTTGCTGCATCGAAGCAGCTTGATTGAGAACGACTTCCACAGACCGCAGAAAGGAGCCAATTCCGAGACACGTAGGTCTCTCTTTCTCAAATACGGCTAACGACTATTCGGTTCTAATCAAAAGCATTCGATTTCTTCGCACGTAGAGTGGACGAATAAGGGTTAGGTCTCATGAGGGTACTCACCAAAAACTATTTTTTACTCTTTTTTAATTCTTTTGTCTCTCTAAATTTGATTAACCATTGTTATGAGTTTTTAAATTCACATTAAAACATGTGAAACTCTACTTTTTAATCGTTTCAGTATGCGATGTAGGATTTTCCTTAATGTTTTCATGTGTACTATACTATGAGTATTAGGGTTTCAATTCGTTTATGCAATTAAAACTTATTATATAATTTACATCATCTTTGTCACAGTACTGCTATTATCTCTCGCATATCGTTATTTTGTCAATACTAACATGTTTGTTTGTCTCAATTAGCAATTCAGATACGAAGGGCGATTCTTGAGTTTATCTAACATTTGATTGTTTGCAGTGACAAGGTGAGGAGGAACACATCATATTTCTGCTACGAACCTTGTTTTATGTCTGTATAGTGATATAATAATATCTATCACAACTCTGTGTATATTGTAAGAGCAGTGACGGATAGGCGTTGTCAACATTAAATAAAGTAGATACTCAGGACGCACGGTTTCTAAGGCCCTGTTATTAATATTGAACTAAAGTAAGTGATCGCCTTGTCATTGTAGATAGTCTTGGTGTTTGGTAACTTATAATAGCACCCATAGAATTAGTACAACGTTAAGTCAAATAGATAAGTTTTTGAATATCAATTGCTATGATGATTAGAAGACTACAATGAGCCGATGTAGGAGGGCCGCTTACGCGGGCGAATTGGGTTTACAGATCTGACTTCGGTCACCATGTCCCGTAACCCACAATTGGTTTAGGACCTTCAGCATATTGTGGGCCCACACCTAACCTTATGAGCAGCAACGAATAGTTTCGCGGTCCGCCGTGAATACCTATCTCTAGGCACGAGATGGGTATCCCTCAGATGACTCGACAGACATCACCAATCGCATTCTGAAACATCATCTCCAGGCTCATCTCCATGACTACTGGCAGCGAGGACACCTCCCTAGGGGGGCGAAGCTACAGTTTTGTGTGCGATCTGCGGGAATAACATTTGGTTGAAGTGGACAGTTGAAAGATACTCGCTCAGTCCATTCTCACATAATTAGATTTTGTCTGTGATCCTATCGAACCTAGGGATCAGTAGCTCTTAGGTCACCTTGGCTCTCAAATAGGGGCATGGACTGTTATCCTCGTAGATCACTATCACCAGGGGTCTTTGTATCCATTGGTTGAGGGTAATGGATACAGATGCGTAAGGTAAGGTCCTATCCCGCATGTGCGGTATACACGTAGTACTGGACGTTATATAAGGGTATTGGGCCATAAATCACAACAATGTGTGGTGAGTGAAAATATGGGAGACAGCTCTACTCTTAGGCATGATAGGGAGTACTATCATATGACGTAACCAGGACGACTGAAGTTTCACTTAGATCCGGACCTTATAGTGAATAAATTGATTTGTGTTTAATAATGTGCTTGTTAAGTTGTGACTCTTCATCTCAGTCCAGATTCTTGAGATAGCCACAAGACAGCAGCCTTCAACTCTATGGTCGACAATGAGATTTGTGTTGAGTGCCATTAGGTCCATTCAATCCAATTCAATTTGTAAACTCATTCGACCTAGAATGCTTAGGTTCGACTTCCTAATCCAAGATCTTTACAAGTCGACTCGATTCCCTTTTGAAACCTTAACCTGTTAATTAGGCGTTCAATTCATCAATCAAAACCTCGTAAATTGATATGTTTATCAGTTCAAACTTAATGCTTTGTCAAATCAAGAAACCTTAAACTGTAATTAGTTGTTAAGTTCAAATTTCAACAACCTTGAAAAGGTGAAATTAGGCTTCGCTCAAGCTCATATAAGGAAACTTGACTACTAGGTTCTCATGACGCATACCCTAGGATTTGATCAAGGTGGCCATTAATTTCAGTGTTCATATTAAGGTCCTTAATTCTGAATAGGCCATCTTAGTTAATCTTTCTCGAGTCTAGTACTAGGTCCTTAAGGTCGAGATAGATATACGGCCATTCAGTGTACTATTTCGGTAGTCTTCGCTTGTCCACGACTCAGAAGTCGAACTGTGTTAAGGATTTGTTATAAGATGTTTTCAAGTAGACCCGATCCTCCTTGTTCTGGTTTCTAAAGTGTAATTTCTTGATTTCAGCAAGATGCAAAGACTCGCACTTTCGTCTCTGGGGCCCAAAGAGGACAAGAAGGAAACATCCTACTCATAAGAGGCCAGTCATGTCTACTGCACCCTCATCATCACAACAAAAAATAACTATCTATACTCCTTGCGCCACTGGAAAAAGACATAACACATACCATTCGAAAGCCTCGATGCAGTTCACCCAAGCGTGGTCATCGCTTCTGTCGCGCGCCCTTCTTGAATTGAGACATGAGAGTTCAGTCCGGTGCAATATGTCCCTTTCATATCTGTCCTTGTGTGCTATTGTTCGTTCACTCCAATAACCGTGTCTTAACAATGATTCATTGTTCTGGCAATATTATTGTTCTAACTTCTAATGTCAGTCTCAAGCTCATTGGCACATATAGGTTTATAATCGTAATTGTTTAACTATTGAATTGAACATAGCCACGAGAGAGACTTCTTTACTTGCTCAATGACCACCAATGCCCGATCCCTCCTTCCATATTTGGTCAATCAATCAATGTAACTTTTGAGCACAACACTATCATTTAGCCTATCTTTCTTTATCACCCACATCTACCTAACCCTTTGGAAGCGCGTGGATGGAGAAGACAGTGCGAAATAGAAGAAAAAAATAAATGGGCAAAAAGCAAAAAAGCAAAAAAATCAAAGTTCAAATGCAATCAATGCCAAAATTCATGCAAATCCAAAGTTAAACGCACACATCAAATAGAGAGATCAGCACAGTGAGCGTGGGTCACTCAATCAGACTTAAACCTCAAACACAGCTGCATATTCAGAACGCTCTAACGAGCTTGTAGGAATCATATGAGAACGCGTGGTGCGATACGTAGAGCCTCGAGGTTCGAGCAGATCATCAGATTAACATTAATAATTTTGAGGCCTTTGTGAGTGCTTTGACTTGCTAGAATTTGAATTATTGTTTTGCCATCTAAGAACCTGACATAGTCATGCTTGAACCTACAACATTACCAACCTCGCATCTAGCCATCTTTGACCTTAAGCACAAATTTGCCCTTTTTATTTTCGAATAGCTTCATCTTGGTCACTTCAAGGACTCATTGACTCAATCCCAAAGAAGTAAGCCACGACCTTTGGGTTAGTAATCTTGTTGGGGAACTATCCATACAATCTATCCACCTTCCTATGTTAATCTAGGGGAACCACGTGTCTCAAAGTCTGCTGGGCGGGTTCGTTGTCATAATGGCTCCTTAATTTCCATTTGGGGGCTTCTTGTCTCCTAGGCCTATTACGTGTTCAAGTCTTTGCTATCAAGAGGAAATCTGAAAATCACTTTTGGACCCTGTCTCTTTCCAATCAAAGTCACTGTCCGCCAATGTTAAGTCAAGTCACATCCAAATGTCACCTTTCTTAAGTCACTCTTCAAATGACACTCTTCAATTGCACTTGGTATTAGGTTAGACTCTAGTATCGTCCTTTCATGTCTAGAATCAGACCTAGACAAGACACTCTCAATCATGTCTACGAATCAAGACTAGACAAGACCTCTCTCAATCATGTCTAGAACCAGACCTAGACAAACGACTCTTCAAATTCAAAGACGCCTCAGATCATGTCTAGAACAGACTAGACAAAGACTCCTTCAAATTCAAAGACATCTCAAATCATGTCTGAACCAGACCTAGACAAGACTCTTAATTCAGAACCCTCAGATCATGTCTAAGAACGACCTAGACAAGACTCTTCAATTCAAAGACACCTCAGATCATGTCTAGAACCAGACTAGACAAGACTCCTTCAATTTCAAAGCTCTCTAAATCCAGTGTTGAACAGACCTGAAGACTCGCCTTCAATTCAAAGACACTCGATCATGTCTAGAACACAGATAGACAAAGACTCTTTCAAATTCAGGACTCTTCAAATCATGTCTAACCCAGACCTAGACAAGCCTTTTCAATGGCTCACTCAATCATGTCTAAACAGACCTAGACGAGACTCTTTCAATTCAATGATCTTGCAACTGTTGCGAACCAGACTAGACTAGACTCTGACAAATCAAGGCTCATTCAAATCATGTCTAGAATCAGACTAGCAAGACTTTTCAAATCATGTCTAATCAGACTAGACAGACACAATTCAATATTGTTAGAAATCGCAGACTAGACTTCTCAATCATGTCTAAAACCAGACTAGACAAGGCCTTTCAATTACGATCTCAATGTCTAGAACCAACAGACAGGCCTTCCAAATAAGACTCTTTCAAAATCAATGATCCTGCCTCTCTCAAGGTCACAAGTTACAAGTCAACATTGCATGCAAATTTCTAAGACTTAAAAACAGACCTATGGTCGTCACCAAGGTAGTCCTTAATCCTGATTAGGGCTATCATTTTCAAGTCAATGCTCATTTCTTCGGAAAGCATGGGACGCGGCTATCCTCACCCCAGTCAGCCCGAGGGGAGTGACCGCTCAAGGACTCAGACCATCAAGCACATCAAAGCATGGGAACGTACAGGTAAACTACCTTTGTTTTGCAGTACTACTGGGGAAAAAGGGTGACTCAGGGTCGCAGAAGTCTTGAGTTGCTCTCCATCCGAATCGAATATTTGACTTTCGTCTTACGAGACTATCATCTCTCCACTCAGTCAAAGTGGGGTTTGTAGACACTTCTGACAGAAATGTGTCTCCCCATAGTAATCCGTGATGAGCATACGCGTCTCGCGATTGTTTGACTCAGAAAGATGCTTTGAACTCAAAAAGTTGGAAATACGTGAGGTCTACTCGGAACTATTGAGCAAAGGTCAAATACAGGCAAAAATATTTCTTTCGGTTTCTCAAAGGTTTCACAAGTTACGCTGGCGATTCTCATGCTTTTTGTTTCCATCATGTTCGTCAATTTTTTCTGAATCCGCCAGTATTTTTAAATTATTTCTGATTTTTCTATGATTTCTATGAATTTTGCAATGTTTAAATACGCAGAATACGCAGAAATATGAATAATTAGAAATACTCCGGAAATACGTGGACCTCTAGAACATTCTAGAACTCTTGCTTGGAGAGCAAGGGTGTTAGGTGCGTCGAATCAAGGGAAATCACGAATAAATCGGAGGAAATCAAAATATATCGAGGTTTTTGGAAATAATACGCAAAGACGGAGCGTATATACGCTGAAATGGAGCGTATATACGCTGATCAGGAGCGTATACGCACCATTTCCAGCGTATATACGCATATGGCCATACGCAAGTTTCAAATTTTTTAGAGTGTGCAGCGTATATACGCTACTTAGGAGCGTATATACGTCTGCTTCCTGCGTAATACGCTCCTCTGTAGCGTATATACGCAGGTTTTCTACTTCCTCGTTTTGCCTCGTCCTATAAATACCTTTCTTGCTCAGTCCGACCAGCTGACACCTCCGAGACGACTTCAGCGAATCAATCGAGACAGCAATCGTCTATCTCTCTCTCTCTCAAATATTCTAAACACATTCGTTTCTAATTCAAAGCATCGATTCTCTTTCGATACACAAGCGAAATAAGGTTAAATCTGAGATTACTCACCAAAAACCTATTTTTTTTACTCTTTTTAATTCCTTTTGTCTCTCTTAATTTGATTAACCATTGTTACGAGTTTTATTCAATTAAAACAATGTAGAAATCACTTTTTAATCGTTTCATGTAAATATGTAGGATTTTCTTAATGTTTAATGTTTCTATGGTTTTTGTTTTTCATTGTTTTCATTAACACTTATTATTATTATTATCATCATCTTATCACAATTCATTATTATGCATATCGTTATTGTCAATACTAACATGTTGTTTGTCTCAATTAGCAATTCAATCGAAGGGCGATTCCTTTGAGTTTTATTCTAACAATTTGATTGTTTGCAGTGACAAGTGAGGAGGACACACATACATATTATCATGCTTACTAACCTTTGTTTTCATGTCTTGTATATATATATATTCTATCACACTTGTATATGTTTAAACAAGACCGGAATTTAGTCGCTTGTCACATAAGTCAGATAATCATGGACGACGGTTTTTAAGCACCTATTAATATGACTAACAATCAATGTGCCTTGTCCTTGTAGAAGTCTTGGTTTGTAATAGCACCACCTAGTAATTAATACACTTTCAAAGTCAAATCAATAAGTTTTCTTGAATTCAATTGTTTATGATTTATGGAACTACAATGAGCCGAGTAGAGGCCGCTACATGCGGGCGAATTGGGTTACGATCTGATTCGTACCATGTCCCGAACCCACATTTGGTTACTGGACCATGTGGGGCCACTAGTTTGGACCAATGTTTGGGCGTCCGTGAATAACCTAATAGGGCACGGTGGCGATCCCTCAATTCGACACACACCAACGCATCCACATGCGGATTCCATGGCTCAATCCATGACACTGAAGCTGAGTCACCGCCCTAAGGCGGGGCGAAGCCCTACAATAGTGTCTAGTATTACGGGCCTATCTCATGAGCTCTAATCTCTTTGTTGAGTTTATATACAAAAAGTATTGGGTGCACCATAGGACATGTAATTACACATGGTCCTCCTCCCCCCACACACAACATACACAACTAATTGTAATTTTAAAAGATAAAACTTTTGCCTTCATTCTTTCACATTTTATTTTTCAATATAATCCTAATTTATTTCCTTATCTAGATTGACATTTAAATTTAATTTTTGTATGTGCAATCAACGTCGTTATTGATTTAACTTACAGTATCGAATGTTCAGATTTCGACATGAAATATTCAAAGTCTGCATTCAATATCACCTTCTTGTTTTTATCAAATTCAATTAGTTTAAGTCTTGAACATTTGTATATATTTATTGAAATTTCAATTTATTATTTATATTTATACCTATTTTTAATTTTTATATGTGTGATCAACTACATATTGCAAATTTGTTATTTAATTTTATGAGTTTTGTATGTATCATTTATGCAATCGTTTTTAATTCCAATTTACAATACAACATTCAAGTTTATGAGTATGAATCAACGTCTGTATTCAATATTCAATTTAATTAAATTTCAACTACTGTACAATATCAATTTATGAATCGCAATCTTCAATGTTTTGTATGTAATATTCAACTTATATATACATATATTTGTAAATTTCAGAGGTAAAAATTTCAATTTCAATCATCAATCTTCATCTTTTTGATTGATATTAGCTTCTTTAAAACAAAAGTACAAAGTTACATTTCGTATGCATATTCAGTTACTATCTTTCTTAATTTTTTTAACATTAATGTCCAATAGTAATATTCAATTTACGATTATCAATCTCAACATTTTGTATTCAATATTCATTTTTTTCAGATTTTTTACGTGTATTCAAACACAAACAAAATAGAAAAAAAGTGAAAATCTTGCAATTTCTCCAGAGAAATAGCCATGATGCCATATTACTTTGCCAACATCATTTTCAACGCAGTAAATAATTTGTATCATATGGATTGCTTAAACGGAGATAGCACACATCTTCAATCTTCATCATCATCAATCAGCGAATCATCATCACATCGTCCAGACATCACTCAACCGAACAAGCATTGCGATCGCTCCAACCGGCAGGTTGATTGTCATTAGGAAGTATATAATTATCATTGAAGTTGATTACGATTGAAGGACGGAGGACGAAGGTGGATGTGCGGTGGCAAGGGAGCAAGTCAGGAGGTAGTTCTAGGTGATGATGTATTGCGTTGTTGGTGTTGAACTGCAAATTGGAAGAGTGACTAATTGTAGTTCATGGGTTTTCATGGTTGTTTTCAAAGTAAGGGGTCCATGTAATTTCACATGGACCCAGGGTGCAAGTAAGAATTTGCGGTATATATATATGTGCTTGCTATACTCTAATGAAAACCCTGACATGGTATCGGAGCCAATATACTCTAAACATTAAAATCCATATAATTCTACCCGAAATTTTTTGATTTTTTTTATTCTCTGAAAATTTCTGAATTTCTTTGCTCTACATTCATCTTTGATCAGAGCCCACGATCACAGATCCTCGAAAACATATTCAATTAATTTTTGTTTACCAATGGGCTCATGAAAGTGTTAACACATAAATTAGAATGAATCAACAACATAATGTCACTGTAACATCAAAGTCAGAAAGTTTCAATGTTTCTTAAGCCAGAATGTTTGATCATGATTGGCCTGGATTATTTTAGGATGCTTCGCAAGAAATTTGACGAAGTTAATTAATTATTTTTCAAGTTTTTTATATTCTCGTATCACTTATTTATTTCCTATTTATTCTCGATTTTTCATCCAAATTTATATATCAACTCATTTTTAATTCGCTTTAATTTTACAAACTAAAAGATAAATCCCAACGGAGGGAGTAATTAACACATGAATAAAAAATTAGAATTTGGCATAACATTTGTTCTTTTGCTATCTTTTATAATTCGTTGAATAGTATATTTGTGTTTCCCATTCCACATTTCAACTTATATAAGGAAAAATACATTTTTCTATTTTGCATAGTGGCACTTTTAAGATTTCCTTGAATAAATCATCTATCAAACACAGAAATAATACAAACATGGCAAGCTTTTGTCTCTTAAAAAGTCAATTAACCCTAATTACCCTACGCTTTATCCTTTCATCTCTTACTTGTATCAATTCCCTAGTTACATACCTCGATCAACATTGTTCCGATGAAGACATAACCTTCGATATTCGCACCAAATACGAAGCCATCATCGACAAAGCCATAACTCAATACACGATTAAAGCATATTATTGGAGTTACTTCTCCAGCTCAACATTGTATCATCTCAAAGACTAATACTCTAGCTTAGTACATTCTTTATTTTGCTTACTGATGACTTGTCATTTTCTGTTACAACAGACCAGTAAAAGTTATTTAATCTGGGTGTTAGGACAGTTTAGCTTGTTGTGTAGTGCAGTTCAGGCAATTAGCTATTGTAAGTACTTGTCATTAGCTGTCTGTGTATGTACTGTATAAGTTACTTGACATTTTATTTTAATGATAGGATCATGTCATAAAAATTTACTACGACTATTTCTGTTCTTTCTACTTTCTGCTTTCTCTGCTTCTCCAAATACCTAGATATATTCTACATTTTTCATCATTAGGTGTAAGCAGAGAGAAAGATCTAAGCTCTTGCGGCTACTTGTTTTTCTGAATATTAGAGTGTTGCTTCCCAACAATGAGGCTACCAAGCTGCAAACAATGAGTCTCTTGCTTCAATTAATGCAGTTAAAAGGTGTTTGTTTTTCGTTTTTCTTCTAAGAAGAGTGGTAACATTTTCTCTCATATTTTCATCCTATGGATTTGCTGTTTCTCGCTTACATTCTCTTCTCCTTACAAAACATTTTTGCATCTAAACCTTCTTCTACGAGTGCTAAACCTCTCCTTCCTAAAACATTTTTAATTTGCTCTGTTGCCTTTGCCCGCTAAATTCTATTCTCTAAGCTTTTTCATCCTATACGTCTTGAATCCAAAATTGCAGAGGAGTAGAGATAATCCAAACAGACAAAACCCATTTTGCCTCCTAACCAAATCCCACTTCCATATTATTAGCATACATCCATCAATAAAAAACCAAGTTACATGCTTTGACTTCGAGATTTTGATGGGAACAACTATGCTGCATGGAGGATAGGGCGAATGTGTCTCTTTCTCCAAGGATAAGTTGGGGTTCCTTGATGCACAATACCCAATCCATCTTGTTAGCAGGATCCTACAGTGTGAGGCTTGGAAGAATATAATGACACTTATCATTTAAGGTCTCCTCAATAGAGTCAACTCTTCAATGCTATAGAAGTAATCATTTATTCAAGTCAGCAGTAGATATCTGGAAAGATTTGGAAGAAGGTATCAAGC
>SNQN01007169.1:16426-30524 GCA_008642245.1 Bassia scoparia | reverse complement strand
TTGGCCACTTCTTTGAGGGTGATATGCTAGGCCAACTTTCTTGTTCACCCCATGCTTCTTAAGTAGAGCTTGGAAAACACTATGAGCAAAATGGGAGCCACCATCACTAATGACCGCCCTATGCACTCCGAATCTCGGAAATATAATCTTCTTGAACATCCTTATGGACACCTTGTGATCATTATTAGGCGAAGCAAGAGCCTCCACCCACTTGGAAACATAGTCATTGGCCACTAAAATGTATTGATTCCCCTTGTAGAGGGAAAAGGACCCATAAAATCAATGCCCCACACATCAAAAACCTCAAGTTCTGGAATGGCATTTTGGGGCATTTCATCCCTCTTTGAGATATTCCCGGTTCTTTGGCACCTGTCACAAGTGGTCATGTACTTCCAAGRATCATCAAAAATATGGGGCCACCAAAACCCCGAAGCTAACACTTTAGTAGCCGTCTTGTCCAGCCCTAAATGTCKTCCGCTAGGCCCCAAATGTCCTCCGCTAGGCCCCAAATGACACATTTCAAGGATTCCGGCACACATCTACTAATAAGCTAGTTCACTCCTCTCTTGAGCAAAATCGGATCATCCCAAATGTAGTACCTTGCCTCCCTTTGGATTTTGCTTTTCATAACCCTTGAATATTCCGGAGCAATGATTCCCATCACAAGGTAGTTGGAAATGTCCYRATACCAAGGAAGGTTGTCATCATTAGTGCTCAAACCATAGAGCATTTCCCCCTTCAATTCATCTCCAATAGAGAGGTCATCCAACTCGTATCCTCCTCGCTCAAGTCTAAGCAAATGGTCCACAATATGATTTTTGGCTCCTTTTTTTTATCCCGTATCTCCACATCAAACTCTTGTAGGAGCATAACCCATCGGATCAATATTGGTTTAGCAACTTTCTTGTTGATCAAGTACCTAATTACTATATGATCGGTATAGAAAATGGTTTTGGAGCCAATTAAATAAGCTCAAAACTTCTCAAAAGCGTGCACCACCGRAAAGAATTACTTCTCCGTTATTGTGTAATTCTTTTGGTCATCATTCAATGTTTTGGACATGTCGTWGATTACATATAGCTTCTTGTCCTTCCTTTTCCCTAGGAACGCTCCGATTGTGTATGAGCGTCGGGGCGTCACCGGGCCAGACTGAATTCGGTCCCTTTGCTCTAAGGGGTACAATTTAATGGACGCGCGGCTAAATTTGTTTGCTAGAATTAAATTCTTGCTTTTGCATAGTGTGAGTATGCTTGGAGTTGTATGTTTATACTCGAAACGTGTAGAGGAAGTCGCCACCGCACTTCTTTCGGGAAGCTACGAAACCCGGTTTAAGCCCTGCTTGTAATTGCATAAAGCAACGCGAAGTACTCCATGTTTGGTAGTGCACCAAAGGTCTGGATTAGGGGACAAGGGTAAGGGTGAAGTATTGCACAYCACCCCCGTGCGTCTAGCGGCCTCTACTCGGTCATTGCGAGTTTATTGTCCAAAAGACAACAACAAACATATTTCCGTTTTAAACCCTAAGCATGCAAGATTACTAGGCGGGTTGTTTAACAAAATACTATGCATATAGTGTCTAYTTTGTTGTGGCTTGTGTTGTTAATTCCATATTCTAAGAGCCTAATGCCGGTTGTCCATTGTTATCTTATTAGGTGTGAAACACGAAATTTGCAGGTCTTGTTTAAAGCATATTATGGGTGTGAGACATGCATGCCTGCATTCGTATGAGGAATTGAAAGTTTGCCTTAAAGTTGCTTTTAATTTGAATTTCCGAGTAGTTGTTAATCAATATTACTTGCCAAAGTTACATGATAGTGGACGATTTCTGTTCATACTGCACTCGTTCAATCTCTCATCATCCCCTTATCAATTCAAATCAACCTCTGACGCTGACTAATGAAGGACAAGGACAACGCTTGGTTCTATTTTCACAGATGAAAGAACTGCCCCTCAAGGGGGGGATGAATCAGCCAACAGCCCGTTGCCGTGACAAAAAAACAAAGATATGGCAAAGTAAACAAGGTAACAGATTATATCTTGGATATGGTGGGACAAAATCTCATGCTTACTCGACCGCCGCATGCGAAAGGTACGCTCATCAAATTAACATCCACAGATTAGAGGTATGTTATGTCTCCAAGTATCGTTAGTCAAATATAAGACAGCAATCCCTGCTGAATCCTTAGCAACATAATTACAATAAATAAAAGAAGTGGAGTTAGAGGAAGAACCTCATCTTGCTCAAAGTATGTAGGTGACCAACAACTCAAATTACGCTCAATAGCACATAAGATGTCTCCCTATCAATTTCTATGGTGCCTCGACATACTCAACGCACTGTGGCGCCATAAGCTACCAGTAAAGTGATATAAACATTCCTTCCCCCTAGTGATGACAAAGTGGCTCGCTTGTATCTCCACCGGTCTCCGACATAACCATAAAGAGGATGTATAAAGAGCTCACTGTTCTCCTAAAGTTCAAAATGAACACGAAGTGCGGAAGGGAAAGCGGAACTAAAAGGGAGGAGAGTGACACGGTACTGACAAAGTACAAGGCTTCCAAGAGCTCCATCAACAAGGCCCTCACATCCAAGATCAATAGAAAGGCTCTTCTCCATACCAGGCTATTCCCGCAAAAGGATATTTGAAGAGACTGATAAAACATTAGCAAAGGGGCTAAACCAAACACAAGACAAGCCACAAAACTTTAAAAAACATGCATCACAGAGAGACTCAACAGCACGCACTCCAAAAATAAGAATAGAGTATCACAAGAGGCCGAGCAGGAGAAAAGAATTTTCTCATGAGACAGTGATAGCCTAGGGTAGACACCATAACCTGCGGTCCATGGGGGCTAAAGAACGACTTCGGTCCTTACAAAAAACATCAGACACGATAGGCGGGCACTTTCTTCTTTCTAATAAACTGGGTAATGTCCTATACTTTGTCCATTCTTTTGTATTACTTTTAGCCACATCAATTAATTTTCAGAATAAATTCCGCATTGTGCATATTCTGTATAAGTCTTATATTATACGAATAGCCAGCAGACTCTGCTTATACTTTATATTTATATTTTATATTTAATCCATTTCTTATTTGTATAATTTATTTCAATCATTTCCATTAAATGATTTTTGTTTTCTCAGCCCTTTTATCAATTGAGGGTGGTCATGGATGGGATGCGGTCGGCATACACAGCACCCGGACGATTGATCTTCGGTCTTAAGTCATCATGCAAGTAGCCTATAGGAGCGAAGAAACATGACTGGTGGAGGGCGCTGAAGAAATGTAAACGTGTTGTCATGACATGAGAGCACTCTTGTGGAGCCGTAAAAAGAGTGACTTTGATTGTGCTAGGGGTTTGATCGCATCGCTCGTAATTACATCAAACTGAGTGTGAGCAATGGAGAGAGCTTTGGCTGGTTTTTCTAACGGGTATCCAATAGCGATTTGAGAAGGAGGATAGGTGGTGCAGTCGACTCAATCGCTCTCGTTCACTTATTAGCAGTTTGGTTGCGAGGTCGGTAGGAGATAATTGCATACACTTTTCGCCATTTGTTGCTGTGCGGTAATCGAGACCGGCACTCGTGGACCATTAGGGCTGGCATGGACTGCAAGCTGCTTCTATTTCTGTGTTTTTCTGTAGTTCACTTCAAAATGGGCGGGACAGCGGTTCCGGATCATCGCGCATGCAACCCTCAGTGGGGTGAATACTCGTTCCATCTTGGAACTGAGTTTAGCTCTGTTGCTAGCGGATAGACCTGTTTGCGAGGGTCGATCACAAGAAAAAGAGCGCAGTCCTAAGAAGGTGTCGCATGAGCCTCTCTTAATCAGTACGCAGTTTTGGTGTGAGGCAAAACAGTTACTTCAGTAAACGCCGCGACTACGCTGATAGACCATTGATAGATTTGGTCGTGGTCCGAGTAATGTAGCAATCACGAACACTTTTGTTTCGAGGGCTCTTTGATCATCTTGATCATTGCTTATCTTCTGCTTGTACGACGGTGCTGTTCCCGAACAAGACCGGAATTGGGTCAGCTTACTCTACTTCGCCATTGTTGCGCGTAGCCTTTTCACTAGCTGGCAGGTATAGTTGGGGTAGTGGCGACGTTGCCTTCTTATGATCGGCAGTATGTCCGAGCATTGTAGATGGGGGTAATCTGTCTCTGGCATTTCTGGGGCCAAATTGCTTCTTTACAGATTTGAGGTTTTGGGAGAAGCACATTCAGATAGGTTTGTAGTGCCTTTAAGATATCTAAGAAGAGCTCGTAGTCCGGAGGAGGAAGATGAGGTCGAATGACGAGGAAGCTCGGTATTCTAAGGATCTCGAAACACAACAAGCCTACAGAAATTGATCTCCCCTGCATAAAGTGCTTCGCTAAGATTCAAAATTATCTATGTTTTTCCTCTCACAACTTACTTTTAAGAGTATCAGACTATAGTTGCACTTACCATTTATGCTTAATGTATTTGTTTTAATGTGTTAATTAATTGTCATATCCCTTCGTAAATTTTCAAAGGACTGGCTTCGGATTTATTATGTGCAATCGCTAACTCCACACAGAAGTCCAAAAAGCTTCTTCCTCTCCATCTCTCGCGAGCAGCGCAGAGGGTTGCTATTTTACAGAGATGCCTCTCGAAATTTGAATTGCTGATCATATCGAGACCATAAGAGCAAACGAAGATTCAGGTTGAGAATAAATATTTTAATAATGTCGACTTATGGACTTCATTTATTCGGAATGGTCTGTGCATTTTTACATGCTTTATTCAGAAATAGCTTATTATAGTTGCATACAAAAATTGTGTCAACAGAATGATCTTGGAGCCAGAGTAGCAATTTAGGAAGGGACATGACTCAACATTGTGCCTTGAGATTTTGATTCGATGTAGTGGTCTACCTCAATAATTTTACAGGTCGGACAACATAGGCTCTGTCCGAATTTGTTCTCGCGTGTTTCGAATACTAGTCGAGTAGAGTTCCTGTACAAGGGCAATCTCACTCATACACACAACCCTTGTCCGAGAGTCATAGCGTCAGTTCCGGTCTTGAGACACCGATTACATCATCACTTTCCGCTATATGTTGATACATGTAGAAAAGTGAAAAACACGTCCACCTACATATTCGATGGATGACGAAATGCTCTTGTTTTAACGATAGATAGTTGGTAGAAGCAAAGAACTACTCCCCTCACTTGCAATTCTTTGTAGGCCACTTCTCTTTGAGGGGATCTACTTGGGCTAATCGGGACCCAGCTCGATGGTCTTTGATATGGCAATACGCTCCATTGCTCCACGGGTATTTCTCCTCAATGATACAGTAGCTTTTGAAAACGCGTTGCTATGTAGCAATCAGAGATGAGCGCAGAAGGTACCTCACCAACAATCTATGAGTTTAGGAAAGATTACGTAGGATTAACTCTCACTCCCACTAGCTGTCCAGCCTGATCCGCCTCAAGCGACTATCAGCCGCCACAACTGCCATGTTTTGGTAAGTGTTTTCATCGTATCAACTACCGACGAGAACAATCTCGGAAGAATTATATACCACTTCGTTATTGGGAATCAATTTTCACAGTTTTAATATGTTTAATGGTATATACCTGACTTGTGATTCATTTGTATATATTGCATAAATTTCGAGTGAAGCTAGGCTATAGTTGCTATGGGACACGCTCACGAGACCGATGCACATCAGAGTTCTTGACTAGAGTGGCATGCTAAATAAGTCTTGGCGATACTAAATATGTGCCGTCATGATCGATAGGTACTCCGCACTCTCTGCAGGTGTAAATTGGGAGACGATTTAACAGAATCAATGCCCCACGCGGCCTTTCGCTATCTCAATCAAATGATATAAACTCTTCAAGTGTTGCTGCTGAATAATGCGCCACAACTACTTTAGTCCTTGCGGTAGCTGAATTATTGTAATTGGACCGACTCCATTAGACATACTCCTTGAGATATTCGCCTTGTCATCTCCTTGGCCCATGTCGCACACATGTTCCATACACCAGATTGGTCCAGAGTGTACTTCCAAGCATCACAAAATATGGGGCCACCAAACCCCAGGGTCGAGGCAAAGATTCAGACTCGGCGTAAGCGAATATCCTAAACGAGGTCGAGTCAGATGCATCGAACTCATTTTAAAGGCTCCTAGAGAGAGCCGTCTGTCAACGCCCTAAATGTCAATGCTCGCATCAACTGGTCCCAATCCACTTCTGATTAACGAGTTGGACTTGTAACTCTCCGAGTAGTCACGCCGACCCGCGAGATTGCATCCTCCACCGCTAGGCCCACCGCACACACCCACTCCTGCTGATATTCCCATACCTCCTCTGACCTCTTCTCCCGATGATAGCAAAAGCATCAATCACTAAGATCCTCCACACTAAAACTTTTTGGTCTACACACGCGTATTAGGTTGAAAACTTCGATTTCATTTAGAGACTATTTCCGACGCGTTGGACAGAGGATGATTTCCCGTTCATTCATGCGGTTGGCGTTTAGCAAACTTGTGTACTTTTGGTTTTATAAAATTTATGCACTTTTTTATTCTGCATGTAATTTATGGGACTATTCATGCGACTCAACCTTACAAAATATCTTTATAAACTAGAATGTCCTAGTTCACTAATTTTGTGTTTGTTTTAACTACTGTGGTATTGTTGTTTTTGTTTTGTGTTCTTTTATACTTGGTTTTATATGTTGGATTGCCAAGTTTTTCATGCAAGTATGTACAAATTGTGTTGAATAGTGCATTTGGTTGCCACTGTTTCCAAGTCCCTATTTTGTTAGAAGATTTAATGGTTTTACGGCCACATTTTCGTGGTTTTGGAAATTGTCAGACTTGGAATCATAGATAGGCTGGCCATTGGTGGTGTTTTCCCTCTTTTGAACTTACTATATGCAGGTGCACCAAGAACTGCCTCCCTGTGGTTTTGCTTTTCATAACCCTCTGACAAATTGTGCTCCATGGAAGATATATGATATACAACGAGAGACCCAAAATTGAAACTGGTCCAACACTAAACCACAGTCGACAACAGAGATCTACGCGTATGCTTGGAAATCCGGTAGGTAGTCCATTAAGGGTAATATACCAAGGTAAGTGCTAAGCTTTGGGTTCAGTCTATTAGTGGTGGGCGTGGAACTGTCAGTTAATAGAACCATCATAGTACGCGCTAATTCTATACCCCATAGCCGAAGTTCTCCCCTATAACTTGCTTACTGGTGTAGCGATACTTGTAGTTATACTTCTTGTCTAACTTTACCTCATAGTATCGACAGCTCTCAAGTCCTATATGAAAGACATACGCGTCTGTCGATTAGTCAGCAGATAATATAAGCTACAGTTCGCATACTCATTCGGTAGTAATAGCCCGTACGTTAGATATCTTTCGTCTAACTGCGAGCAGAGTTGGCGCTAGAAGCAGTAAAATAGGATAAAATAAAAAAACGATTAACACACGCTAAGCATTGAATGTTTGGACTGTGGTGACACTTCCTTTTTTTTTAGTCCCAGTATCTCCACATCAAACTCTTGTTAGGAGCATAACCCATCTGTGTATATGGTTTAAGCAAACCTTTCTTGGTTTGATCAAGGTAGGACCATAATTACTATGTTGGAATTTTTTCAAAAATCGAAGGCGGATTTGGTAATTACACGAAGCTTATAATTAAGACAATTTCTTAGGGAAGCAAATAAAAGAGTTTCTCGCTTTATTTTGTGGTAGCTACCGGTCCTAGAAATTATTAAATAGGGGGCTATCCTACAAAACCTGTTTCAACTAGCAAGGTTCAACTTCATCTATTGATACAACCCACTTCGCAAATTTAGATTTCACTAATTACTGATTCTCACTCAGATGCTTCATTCACAATTACTTTTTTACTTAACTTATTTACTTTTTACCCAACTACTCAACTATTTTTATTTCACTCGATCAAACTTTTGAAAACAGTTCCAAAATGGTAATGGAGCGGATGCTAAAACAAACGGGAGGGATATGTTTAATGTTTTAGATTGCGGGAATTCCTATATGTTTAATGTTTTAACTTGCTTATATGATCCCTTAGTTATTTAATCTAAAGTTTCACCCCAATGAGGAATAGCCTTCTGGCTTCAAATAAGTTAAATGTCTTTCATATTTATTCTTAGAAATTGGCTTTTTAACAATATTTTTTTTTTTTGGAGTATAAATTAGCAAAGAAAGAAAATTGTCCATAGTTGTTGGATTTGACTATGCGAGTTATATAATATTTTTTTCGACACATTATTGTTATAAATATGTTATCAAGTAAAAAAATAGGAAAGCACAGTGAGATACGAAAGACGTGTAACAATTAAAAAGTTAATTAAAGATTTCTTTTATTCCATTATAAATATATTAGTTGTAAAAATTTTCACCATTTAATCTATCTTTGAGTTTTCAATCGGGACTAAATAACACTTCTAATTTGATTGTCTTGTTTCTTAATTAGTAATACCATGAAGAAAGAGAGAGAAATCAATAATAAGTAGACATTATCGAAATATAAGACATTATAGCCTCTTAACTCAAACTCACTCTTGTCACAATTTTCAACTATCAGAATTGGTATTGTTGATAATGCCTTTTGAATAACAACTGGCCTACGCGTAAAAAGCATCTTAAATTTAGAGCATGTCAAAATTCTCAGTATCTAAGACTGTGTCCTTGATTTTTCGTCTCCGCCGACATCTCCTCTTACCTTCTTGGTAGTCGAGATCACTCTCGACGTTCTGGTTTAACGATGGCGTGAAAATCTAGGGACACATTACATGAAAAAAAATTGAAAGAGTAACCCGAAAAACTCAATCAGAAAAATGCTAGCAAATACGATTGGTAACAGCAGCAGAAATCTCACACCATTGTCCGCAAACATCACTAAAAAACCATACATTACCAAAAAACAAATGAGGAATGCACTAATCATTACGACCATAAATAGAACGAGCTTCGAATGGCGAACCACCAAGACCACTGAAATATCCAACCGAGGAAATTCATCACAGTAGGATGCTACCTCGGTCCACATTGTTGCTCTACAGGCATTGCGCGGAGGTGTAAGTTAACCAATTTTAATACGTAGAAAGTGTGCAACCGACGGATTGCGCGTTAGCTCCTTACTGCGGCTTCACTCTGATACAGTCAGAAAGACATTGTGTATTCCTTAATGCTCATTACACTGTTGGTGCTGGAGGCAACATCACTAAATGAATCAATTTACTTCGTAAGCTTAGTTCTCTCTGAAATGACTCAATGTATAACGGAGTAGATCGGAATTGATTATAGATCTCTCAATTCGATGGCGGTGTCGCGCAGTTAGGGTATCACTGATAGAGAGGTGTTTTATACAGGATAGATAATGGATCAGTTGATCACCTTAACAAATCTTTGCCTGTATTGTAAGCCAGGGCTTGAATCGTTTGTCCTTCAACAAGCTCGAGCGTGTCTATGACACGAGAGGCCTCAGAGGTTTATCAACAGCAAGCAGGACACCCCGTCCCCGCCAACCAGACAACAAACAATGCAAGCAGGTTCAGCTTTACCCAGATGGCTCCCGACTCTTGCTCAGGTTTGAGTCGTGGTGCGGGACTCCTCCTATAAGGGGATCATAGTAACCAAGGCCCGAAGTTGTTCCATGCGATACTAATGGATAGATTTACGCAGCATTTATCAGTGCTTTGATGCGGTGTTTATTTTATGAAGAGGTTGATTCAAGGAAATAATAACAACAATAAATATAATAACGAGCAACAATACAATGCCTAATATACCTCAGCAAAATGACGAAGATACCAGACCGATCAATATTCTCTGGTGTGCGCTTACCTCCAACATGCAGGAAAGCTGTGTTAGCTTCATCGAACAGCAGCACGAGCCCTGGCGAATGTTTTGGTAATAAAGAATGATTTTGTGGGAGTGCGTTTATAAGAGAAAGGCCTTGGGATAAATGTGTGGAAACGGCACGTTCCAGGTAAATGTCGATGGAGCTGTCATGGATGGATGAAGAGGATGACTCGAGAATGAGAGTGATAAGACTAACATTTCTATTCAGAGGGAGTTTTCTCCCCCTGCGACACACCGCATAGATGTCTCCGGTTTGAACGCCCTCTGTGGCTTGTTGACCTGTTACGAAGGGGAGCCGTTCTTAAGCTTTGATAGTCCCTGGCCAAATAACACAGCGAAATCTAGGTTATGCAATACACGCGAAGTCTTTGGTACCTGTTTATATGGTACGATAGGCACAGTTTCAGAACCAATTTCATTATATTTTCATTCTTACATTGTTAATAATAACTAATTAATGGGTTTCACAAAATTTGCAGCAGAAACCAAGGCGTTGGCAAGAGAAAAATATGTTACTCGGAATCCAGAGGAGACCTTTTCGTCACATTCTCTGAAGATGGGTATCCTATAGGGAATTTAGGCGAGGGAACATGACGTGGTAAGGGTAGTAATCACCAGTCATTTGCCTAAATACAAATGAAAAGAAAATCGACTGAATCTGACAATTATTTGTAGATTAGGCATTGTAGGTAAAATATAATGCTAGAGAGGCTATCCCATATGTTAATTATCGTATACTTTATCTAGAAAAAGAATGAGGAAATGATAGAGTTATCATACAATCTTGTAGATTTAGTATTATGACTTTGTTACATAATCGTCAAATTTACAACCTAGCACTCCTATAGGTTGCAGCGAAACAGCATAGCGTAGCTATGCAGTTGGGAATGGACCAAAAAAGAGAAGTTGCAACATTTGCACTCAATTTCAAAGTTGCTGCAGAAGTATCATCGCAGCAGTGATACTTATTCATAAGTGGTTAAAACTACAGTTCAACCTATATATTTGTGTTAACTTGCAGGAAGTGATTACAGACAGAATGCAGAATTTGAGTGATATTTAGATTCATCTTAAGCAACAACAAAAAAAAAGAAAAGAAAAGGGAAGAGTATCTTTGAACTATGTATTAAAATTATTTCAAAAACTCAAAATTTAGCAAGAGTTATATATCGTATTAGCAATGTCCATCTTTTCCCGAAGTTGTGATGCTCAGGGTCTGAAGTACAGGGCAGTAACAAGAAACATACAGAAGATTTGAGCCAAAAGATTTGCTGAAGGAAATCATTTAACAAGGGTCCATGCTGAATCATCGTTTCGCACATCGTTGTGGAGCTTTACTTTGTCCGGGCTCGATGATTTGCAAGACTTCCTCGTTGTGTATCACGTCAGGGAGGAAACGCTGTAAACCACGAATCAACACCGGGTTTAATTGGCAAGGATGCCATGGAACTCTAACTCACGAAGTTAATTTTGCATATAGCTTTTAACTCTTGCAGCATCTAACCAAATATCAGTGCTGATAATTTGACAGGATCTATATTCCAGCTTTTACCATGTCGCAATATTCACTCTATGGAAGAGACTAGAGCCAGATCAAGTGTAAGATAAGTATCTGCATTGCCATACAACCCACAGCACACTTCTACAACATTACATAAACCACCATCAAGGTATGTTCGATATCGAGCTTCCTTAATCACATCGGTCTGGTATATTAAATTTAGCTCAGAGGAGAGAAACACAGCTTAGCTATATGGAAATTAAAAATTGGTCTTCTTCTTATTCTTATTTTTCGCTTTACTTTTGTTTTTTTCTATTTTTTTGTGCTAGTTTTTTACAGTTGTAACTAAAGTGGAGGGTTAAGTGAGGGAGAATATTACTGCACGAAGAAGTTCTAATTATATAGCTATGAAGCACTATGTACAATTAGGTAGGTTCTGTTATCCAGTAATGTTGGTTGGGTGTAGTTTTCTCTAGATGGCGTTGTTGTTTATATCCGAGTTTTAATTTTGCGTAGAGTTAACCCATTTTCTCATAGCAAAATATATGCTGACTCTAAGATCGTTCCTCAGGTCAACTATGTTGGGTTTTGGGACTCTCAAACATTTTGAGTGGTTGTGGAAGGGAGAACTTAATCGTTAACCATCAGAACTGAATTTACCAAGAACCAAAGGAAGGCTTTGGCAAGAAATTTAAACAAATCCATTCTTTCACATTAAGTTTAGGTTTAAAATTGTATAGTGTAATCGTCTAATATCACATGCCTATAGAATTAAGCACGTTTTCCCTTCCGTTTACGAAATTGCTCTAGGTGCAACTATTCCTGTATTTTAGGGGCTCTCCTAGGTGCTATAATTTCTTAAGAATTATTATGCCGGACTTGTCTAAAGACCTGAAATCTACATCAAAACATCATCAATTCATCACCTTATAAACACCACCATCCTCACCACCACCTACGAGGCTACAGCAAGTCAGGATCCCCCCACATCCTCGCCACCTGCATCTCACCTGCCACGTAACTCGAGGACAACAACCTTCGACCTACTCACACCTGCACATATGATGTTGGCGCCAAGTCCTTCTACCGAAGCCATGTGTTGCCGATAACACCTCCATTACATTTGAGGAAGAGAACACTGCTCTTACGCCAATTCCCATGAGTGCCATAGCTCTCCTCTTCGTCGCTCCTCTCTCTCCTTCAACCACCTCTCCTCATTCCATACCTCTATGCAACACACATTTATCGCAGCTGTCAAACCTTAGATAGCTAACAGCCACACCCAATTGAAGCATGACCCGCACACAATTTCATACTTTACCCATTAAAAACCTCTAGAGTAACTTCCATTTCAGATCGATCTCTCAATGTAAAATCACCCAAATTATGGTAGCAAAGTCGCAACAAATTCGTGCAAAGAAAATACGCAGAGTAAATGGTTCGGTGAAGTCAAACTGATGTATATCTCAAGACTAGCGTGGAGGTTTGCACTGGCACATAGAAAATTACGGCTGCATGCAACGCTCCGATTAAGGAGTGGTTGTGAGTGATTGCGGGGTTCGGTATGCGATTATCATGGGATTGGACGGCGAATGATATGGGAGTGCGTCGGTTGTGATGGAGAGGTGTCGTCGGAAAGATGATGTAGCGGTAGGTATTGCATGAAGGGGCTGGGTGTGGACCGAGATAATGGCGTGGGGTGGTTGTGATGCATTCCGACGGTGGATTGCGAGACTGGTGGCTGTGTTGGTTGGCTGTTGATGTATTGGGCCTGGGTCAGGGGATAGGTCTGCATGGTGGGTGTGGTTTTGGGTGAGAATGATCAATTGTTCTATCTTTAGAGTTAGGACTAATTTAAGTCTGTAGATATTGTAACTGGTTAAATTAATAGGTAATTAAGTATAGTGAGTATAATGGGCTATTGTAAAATCTTTACCTCAAACATAGAAAAAAGTAAGAAGTGTTGCCAAATATATGTAACAAGCCTTTTTTTTGGAAAGTGTTAGCAAATAAAACGTAAGGGCAAGCGGAGTATAAAGGTTTCTGTTCCTAAATTTAACGTTAATGCCCAAAGTGGACTTACTAATCTTTACAAAAAATTGCCTCCCACAAAGAATATTATTTGTAACTAATTGGTTTGTGTTGTCGGCCTAATGTAATAATATTGTTTAATTCCAAAATATCTATGGAGTGATTCTTTTTAACAAAAAAAATAAAAATAAAATAATCTACCCAATAGTATTTGAAAAAACACAGAATGAATACAATATTAAATCAATCTCAAATATATTTGGACTAAAATCATTAAAATTACATAAGTCATTTCATTTTAATCCATAATCATTACTGATAGAAGGAAATATCATTATACCATGAATTATATTCAAATCAACATTAAATTCTATATACTTATTCTGATTGAATAAGTAATACCTAGCTTGTTCAATAGATTTTCCAACTTTCCAGAAAAACATCATGTTGCACGTCTAGAAATGAAGTTTTTTTTTCCTTGTATAGAAAGTCATTTCTAACAAGCATGGGCAAGGGTTGTTCAAGAGAATTGAGACATTGGCTCAACTTTAACCTTGCAAACATGGCGGTGCTAGATTGAGGACAGATGCTAGGGACCCTCGCGAACTCGTACGAACAGACAAAACCCAATCGAACTCAAAATAGCCAAGAACACAAAATCGTTAACGAGGAACTCGAGAATCAAG
>SNQN01007169.1:2593-14321 GCA_008642245.1 Bassia scoparia | reverse complement strand
AGAGAGATTTGCGCCAGTACTTGCTGATTTTGGTTTATTCGCTTTACCCTTTTTTTAAGATTGCGTATAATAAAATCGAAATAAAATATCATTTGATTTTATTTGATGGCGATTTTGACATATAAATCAGTAATTGATTTGGGGGATATTCGTGGTGGGCCCACGCTCGGGGTGGCGACCCGAAGCTCCCGAAACGAGTCGTTTTCTCTCGGGTGCACGTTTTTTTCTTAGGAATTCATAAACTATTTTTTCTACAACTCCAAAGATTTATGGAAACTATTCTTAAATCCTTGTAAAAAATAGGCATCGTGTTAATTTCGTTAATTTGGAATTGTCTTCATATTTTAATTAATTATGCAAAGGTAATTAAATTGCTGAAAATTCCAAAAAATGCCAAAAATGCTTAGAAAAATTCAAAAAATCTAGTAAAATGTTTAAAAATTATTTAAATTATTTTTGAAATTCACTTACTTTTAAGGGTGTTTGTGTATGGAAACGTGTCCGTGTAGTAAAAAAATTGCCTTTTTAAGGTTGTTAGGGTCCTAGGTCTCTCTCATTTAACTTGTGTGTTGCAAGGGGTGTCTTAACACGGTCATATTAGGATAGGGACAAATGTAGATATCTATAGAAGCCCACTTTGGCTGAGTTTGTAGAGACCAAAGTCTCGTAAAACGAAACCGACAAAATAACCAAAATAGGCAAGTTTTGGACAAGAAAAAGGGGAAAGGCTGGGCACAATTACGCGCAGTTTCCTTCCTTTTTTGTCGCTTTGCCTATATATATGGGCACCTACGGCCATTTTCACAACTTTGGACGGTCTTTTACACTTGTTTCTCTCGCCCTCACGTCAAACTCTCCCTCTCTCAACACAAATATTCTTCATACAGTACATAAACACATGCAATTACATTCAAAACACTCTTTTGCATAGATCTAGGGTTCAAGGTTCTAAGGCTGACAAGAGGTTCCATAAGGGTCGAAGTATGTCCTTGGTCTTCGCATCGTGTTGTGAGGTAGGTTTGATGGCATAATCTTTCAATTCAAACCCCTTTTTGCATGCATGTTTTAGAGATTCGACTTTCTATGTAAACTGCATTAATATTGACAACTTGGCAATTCAAATTTAAAGCAACCTTAAGGCATAACTTTCAATTCCTCGCACGAGTGCTTGCATGCTGTCTTACACCTAATAATGCTTTAACAAGAACCAGAAATTTTCGTGTTCTCACTCTAATAAGATAATTAATGACAAACGACATTATTGTCTTACACCATAATAATGCTTTAACAAAGACGGAATTTCGTGTTCTCACTCTAATAGAAATTTGAACAAACGACATTATGTCCTGGAATACGATTAACAACACTGGCACAACAAACTAGACACTATTGCATAGTTTTGTTAAACAACCCGCGTGTAACTTTGCATGTTTAGGGTTTAAAACAGAAACTTGTTTGTTGTTGTCTTTTGGAAATGAACTCGCAATGAACTGAGTAATGAAGCCGCTAGACGCGGGGGGGGGGCGGGGGGGACCTTTACCCTTTCCCTAATCCAGACCTTTGGTGCACTACCAACATGGAGTCCTTCGCCTTTGCTTAAGCAATTATAGCAAGGCTTAAACCGAGTTCGCAGCTTCCAGAAGAAGTGCAGTGGAACTTCCTTTACTCATTTCGAGTATAAACACACAACTCCAGATATCTCGCAATATGAAAAAGGCAAGAATGTCAATTTAGCAAACAAACCGTGCCGCCCTTAAATTGTACCCCCGGGCAGAGAGACGAACCCAGTCCGGCCGTGACGCCCAACGCCCGTACAGTTAGATTATTATTCTGTTATTTAGGAAAGTCGAATTAAATTAGGTTAAGCGTAGTGATGAGTCGGTTCAGAGTTAGTTAAGTTTGTTAGTGGGTAAGTTAGGAAAGTTTGTTAGGATTTATTCTATATTAATTCGGTGTGTTAATGTGAGTCAATTAGGGTTAGATTAGTTAGGATTAGATTTGCTTTGGATATTTAATTCATGGCCAGGTTGTTAGATTAGATACATTAGGATATTTTAAGATATATTTGTTAGATATTTTTTGGATAAGATAAATATCTTTCTAAAAATATCTAAGTAGTTCTACGATACTATTTGTACTATTATATGGTTCAAATTCTTCAAATAAAATTTAGTTTATACTTGTTAAAAAATCCTCTTTGTTAATTCAAAGAAAACCTTATGAGTTTGTGATCCTAGCCAAAGATATAAAAGAGGAATTTTTGACAAGAATAAACTAATTTTTTATTGAAGAATTCGGACTATATAAATAGTAAAAATAATAAAACTACTTAGATATTTGCTGGAATTATTTCAGAATTTTTCTAAGCATTTTTGCAATTTTTCGGAGTTTCCGACAATTTAATTAATTTGCAATAGTTAATTAAATTATCAAACAGCTCCAAAAATTACGAGATTTTAATATAAAATACTAAATTTCACAAGGAATGTTTACATATTTTTTCCATAATTTTCCAACTTGTGGTTAAATATTTATAAATTTTTTAAGCAAAACGCGCAACCAAGCGAAACGGAACATTCCGAAAGCTTACGCAACGTTCAAGGCCGTGGCATGCTCCCCCGAGGGTGTTCTCAGCCTTTTGTAAGTCTTCCTTGTATCCCTAATATCTTTGATTACTTTTTTATTGACTATGAACGATACTTGGGGCATAATTCGACTGCTTTACGGCACATAGTGCATAGCCCTGAAATTGACTTGCTTGCTTTGATAGACCACTTTGTTAACGACAAGTCATGCTGAAAAATATATTGTAGGCGTGTAATCATGCTTTGTTTTTTTGCGCGCTTATTGTTTGTTCATAATAATCCCAACCTTGGTCATGCTTGTTTACCATTTTTCAGTAATGTGAGGCCGAGCGCACTCCTATGCTATTATGCACGGGGTAATTGTTCAGGATGCTAGTTAGATCYCCTTAGGAAGGATCTGAATGCACCTTTTACTGGTTTCCCAATTTTTCTGCATGTATAATAATTTTTTCTACAATATTTGCAAAATTATGAATTAATACATACAAAGATTATTACATGTTTGAATGCGTTGTGATTAAATATTGTACATTGTAAACTTCTATTTTTGACAAATGTTGTTGTCGAGAAATAAGGCCTTTTGTTAAGGTGCCCCAGTAACTTAGGCCACGAGTAGCTCTCCTAACGGTCTTATTCTCGCGCAAGAGTGATAATCATGTCAACAATTCATTTCAGCCAACTGACAGATGGATTGCCATCCTATCCTTGTTGACCTATGATTTCTTGTGTGCTGGATTTCCCTTGGTGAAATATTCACTATGGGCCACACTCAAATGTCCTCATATTGCGAGGATGGCATAAGTATCCTGAGCTTTGATGCGGCACTGTTTGTCTCGTGCACCTTTCTTCTAGGAGTAATTGGCGTTGACGGCGGAGAGTAATAAGATGCTTAAGCTTACTTATTTCCTCTGTTCCAGAGGTTAACGAATCGCCTACGTAGTAGAATTCTCTGCCGACTTGCATTAGCCCATCCGCTTTTTACGTGGCTAACTGTCATTAGGGCGTAGCTGAAGATGCTAAGTTAGGCTACAATCTCTTATGTCTCATAGTCGAGAACAAGTCTCTTACAATTTTAGTCTCATCCATATCATTCTTATTCTCTCTCTCTACGTTCTTGCCCTTATGACATATTGCCTATAGGCATCATATTGTTTAGTACACATTTACCTTATTTACAAGCTGGTGGTAATTTTGTTCGAAATGTGGACCCATAGAGGAAATCACAATCTTCGATGATAAGCTAAGTAGTTTCAATAACAACAGCAATTTCACACACAAACTACTTCTATTATTCTATATTTCATCAAAATAATTCAACTCGTGTCTAAAGAGGTATCTTACGGTATATGAAAGGTGTGGCGATCACAACCAAGTCTATTCTGTTCGAGGGATCGAATCGTCATGATCAAAGAGTCAGCTTTGATTAAGTGGGCGAATTGGTTTCTAAATTCCCTGCTCATCGCACCCTTATGTGTAATATTTGATCACGTATATCGTGGACATGTCTAAATTGCATTTATCATATTGATTATATTAACAATTTTATAGCGTGCTTTAATATTAAAAATCATATTATTTAGTAACACTTATACAAATTCATTGTTTGTTCAATGCAAAATATCAGCAACTCCCATTACTAATGTGTTTACAAATTAAAAATCAAAGATCCGACATTATATATCATTGTTCCTTCTATCATTCTACCGCAATCTAGATCAAAAGACATATAAAGGTATTACTGGAACACTACATTTAAGTGTCTATGTTCACTGTTATTGAACTGGTCTTTTCAAAGCTCAAGTTATCCAAAATATAGCCACTTGCACATTACATATCCTACCAATATAATGTGCAACTCTATTTCAGATATAAGACAAATCTATAATCCATAGTCCGATAGTTAATAGCACGCTTGGAGGAGTGATATTAAAAAGGACTGTGTAAATACCTCCGTGTTGTTGTTGTCATTTTCATTTACGTATATAACTGCACACCTTTGTGCATGTCACTCTTCACATATTATTCAACAAAAAAATTAGAACAAAGGAGAGAGATAGAGACAGTGGCGAGACAGAGGACCTGACGATGAAACGAGAAGAGAGTGGCGTTGTTGTCCTTACTCGTCCGTTTAAGCGCCTTCGGTCTCCGCCTCCCCCCACTCCGATCCGCTCCCGACGATACCCTCAAGTCTTTGGTCCCTGCCCGTAACCAGAAGCCACCGGATCCAATCGGCCACCTCCTTGTTGCTGCATAAGACAGCTCCTTTGCAGTAACATGGCCTATGCCGAGTGTACGAATTCGCGTGTCGTTGAGCTTTCCATGGTCCTAATTAGACCGCCTGAAATAGGCACCAGTGCTATGTACACGCTCAATTCACTTAGATTGTCCAAGACACGTCAGCCCTTAAAAGATTGAATTTCCAAATATTTTAATTATTTTGTTTACATTTTTCTTGATTTTTCGCATGTGTTTTGGATGTTTCTAAGCAATTTTAACATATTCTTTGAAATTCTAACCAAATAAATTTAAAATAATTTACTTTTTGATTTTTGAATTCGTGTTTTGAACTTAAATATTTTCTAAAATTATCGACAACATTTTTAACAAATTCACTTTACAATTTATAAAGGAATTTTAAATTTTTTCATCATATTTACTCTGTGGAGAATTTAATAATGATATCAACAAAAAACTCAAAACGAAGCGGAACTACTGTCCGGAAGCTCCAGGCGCAAGATTTCTGCCCAAACATGTCCACAACCATTGAGCCTTAAGCTTGCAGCAGACAGATAACGAACTGCACTACACAAATCGAGATTCCGGATTCTACTATCTCTCGATTTATCTCCTTATATCGTCATTAGTTTAATCCGTGCTCTCATTATAAAATTATTCTAAATTGCTATATAATATTACGAATAATTGAGATAATAATAAGATGAGTAGTTTTGTGGCTGTATGACATGGCCAACTATTTGATCGCAATAGCGTAATCTTGTGGAACCTTGGCCTATTAGTGTATAGATGGGCGCTTAACTATTAAACCATGCAATTATTCGAAACAGTACAATAATGCGAAAATTTCTACCAGTACTTTTGCCTTACTCATATTCATGAACTCAAATTAGGAGACTTCTCATCTCATTGGGGATTTTCATGTTTAAGAGTTAAGGATTAAGTTAATACTTAGTCTTTGTTATATTATTCACCACATATTGTATGCATTAAAAATTGGAGATTTTTATGCTTTAAGTGAATTCAGATTATTTCTTCAATCCCATCGAGTAGTCTCTTTTGACTTCGTTTCCTTCTGCTCTCATTCGTCTTCTCTTCTAACACATATGTTTTTGTATGAATTAAACGCCGTTTAATGCACACTATAATATATTCGCGAAGGTCTAGCACCATCTCTGACTCTTACTCGGTCTCTACTCTCATACTCTCTCAACTCTCTGCGTCTCTCTAATATCTCACTTCTCATCTCTCTCTCTCTCTTTCGCTCTACCCTAACTACTATTATTTCAAAAACCTACTCAGTTCGAATAGCACTCAGATAATTATGAAACACAAGTTTGAAAAACATCGAGGTACAGTTGTTGATTAGCGATCATTCTTTCAAGAGTTAACTGAATGGTTTAAATAGTATGTGTACCACTTGGGTCTATATTAGTCATCGAAAATAAGCTTTTTTTGTGAGTTTTTTCATAAATCCACGGTCGTCTACTACATTGTGTGTTGCAATAGATATGTGTAGTACAACCATAAAGTTCTCGCGGCCTTTACCATGTGAAAATAAATTATAACTTAACAAATGACGGAGAAATATCATACTGCATGTCTTCACCGCCACGATGATGTACATTACGTATGTGTTGGAGCATAAAAATATCTACTTCTTCATTGTCATCGGAAAATAAAAAAAAGTTATATTAGAAGTTCTAATCAAATTACACAATTCCCGAGAAAATGCTATATATAATCGATATCAACCTAAAAGTTCGGGAACCGATTTAGGCCTTATGCGCATATAAATTCATTTAATGATATCTCTTTTAACGAATATACAATCAGAGGGATTAATGTATTCTATAGTAGTCAAAGTTCATGTATAGTAAAGTCTACTTATTAATCAAATTGGTTTAAGCATAAAACGATCGAGCTCTTCACTCATACCACAATTCTCATCATAGTCGTCAGATCTAGATTGTGCAAAATTCTGTAATAACAGTCTGCATCCCCAGAAAGTTTCCAAGTTGAAATAGAGTCTATCACAGGCCCACTACTAAGGACAGAAGAAGTGTAGACATTGCACATGCTCAAAACACAAAATATCACGCAAACGTACAGCAAAATGAGTGCTGAGGGTACCGATGACATATTATTTATTCAGGAGAATAGATTCATGGAGAAGTAAGGACTCCGTACGTGAAGCAAGCGATGCTCCCTAGAAATATCTTTGAAAGCATTATATCCGAAGTTCCGACTTCAGCCGTAGCGCTAAAACAATTAATTGAAAACCTCATAACCTGTAGGTGTTCAAAATCTGCGCACCACAAAGGTATACCATAGTACTTACACAGTTTGCAGCACACCAAAATCTCAAACCCTTCAGAAACAGATACCATTCATGATATCTTAAGATAATATCCTATATCTAGCATGTCGTTCCACAATAACAATAGTTTTAACCAATCCCACATTGGAATAATGTAATTGGAGATAACAAACGAATAAAGGATCAAATGTATTGTAGTATTGGATCCGATAATTGACCCTCAACTGCTTCTGAATCTAATAAGAGTGAATATGTTATCCTGGCAGAGAATAGAACTTCAGCTTTCAGTCCCTAACTATAATGGAAGGCTTCATGATAACTTTTAATATTTACAGAGTTGGTATGAGATATAGGCAACATTGATACAACGTGTATGTCCTTGACCAATCCCTAGAACATCTAAACGAGGTAGGCCATCTAGTGTGTCTTGGATTCCAGACATCACATAGTGTGCGACACATAAGCCCAGGAGTCACACAAATGTGCCAAACTGTGGAGTCATCGAGGAAAATACACAACAAAACTTGGTTACTCTATTGTACAGGTTCCTCTCTTATGCCTCATGCCACGATCGTAGAGAGCATGCAGAAAATGAATTCATATAAAAACCTAGGATGGAGGAGCCACGTAGAACGCGGCGCACACTCCGGGTCACTACATAGTGTTAGATGAGATCTCAAATAACCCCAATTGATTATAAACGATCGATTCCGAGTGAATTTATTGAGAAGTGATATAGATAAAAAGAGACTGCGCGTGTAGTATCAGACGGCGAAGTACCTTACATAAAGGAAGCGATATTTACCGCTAAAACCTCCAACCCGGCGATATGTCTCAATAGACTCTAGATCGTGAGCATCTCGATAATGTCTCAGCCATATTTATGGTCTTCATTCATGAATTTTCAAATAATTAATTGGTTGAATTTATATATTGATTCGAAATGATTACAAAAGTATGACTGCAAACAAAACGTACAGACCCAGCGATTAGTTGCTCAAAGTTCTTATTTTAACACAAATTTTATGTTGCGGGCATGTCCTAAATTTAATAATCTTAGAAAACACATGTGACTTGGACAACACAAAGAATGAAAACTAAACCTCGGTCATAGAGACTGAATATTCCCTCTTACTCGATCCACCCTCATATAGATGAACCGAAATACATAAACCATGGAGCAAGTTTTATAAAACTTACTTTCCAACTAATTCATCCTTATATTATTAAACAACCCTCATGAAGAAGTCTATACTTGAACCTCCAACTTATCCATCAATAGACCACCAACTATTATAGCATAGAAAATCATCAATCCTCATATCAAACCTCATGAACAAACCAAATTCGCTAAGATTCCACAGTTCCTCAAATACGTCAAACACAATTACAGACTTATTCGTGACTCCCAAACAATCCAAGAAACATTAGACATCGAAGGAACATATACATAATACGTCCAAGGATTTCGCAGTATACTACTTGCCAAATTGAATTAAAAAGTCATCCTAAACTTTTCAAAAATCGCCTCTACGAAGAGTCCCCAATCGTAAAAAACTTCGACCTCACACACACACCGTCAATTTACCCAAGCATATTACTCATGCCAGGAAGTTTGTACAACGCTCCGACATACAATCCCATACTCTTCCGTAATGTGATTATACCCACGTCATGTGTGAGTGGTGAAACTGTGAGACATTATACTATAATCTTAGTTTTGAAAAAATCATGAAAATGCCAGCTAGCTATAAAATTTCAATCACACCAAAATTAGCGTGTGGCCGACACCTATTCACACATAGTTCCCTTTAATATAAAACCTTTAATAAAACTCAAAGCATATATGCACGGGTCACACAAAGAGTACAAAATTCGTCTCTCCATTCCCCTTTTTGTGATAACCCATCTATTTTCAATTACTCATAGCTTCAAAAATTTATAAAACCTGAAAATTGATTAAAACTTGCAAATTCAAGGTAGACTTGCCGAATATATTTAGTTCATAACAGCTTAATTCATACCAAAACATATTTTGAGAATCATCAAAAACCTCAAAACCACTCGTTGCAACGATCAAAATTCTGAAAGTTCACCTTAAAGCCCCATATCAAAAAATTCATTGTGTGGGGTGTGTGCAGTACAAATGCTTTGTTCTTAGTCCACACAAGTAATTAATTGAATCCATAACCTCTTAAAAACAAGCATTGTCGCGCGAGTAGTCGCTGCGTAGAGTGTTATACTATTTAATAACACCTCTTGAAATTCCTTTACTGTAATTGAAATTAACAACACCATTCATACTATACAATTCATTGTAAGAAAATCATGCAAAACAATGTGTAAGATAGAGTGTTTGATTATAAATAATAGGATAAAGAAGTAGAGAAGAGGGGAGGATCCGATCTGGTTGTGTGTGCTGTGTTTGATGGCGTTGGTTCACGGTGCTTAGAGCAGTGAGAGCGATCGGAGATAGAGTGGCGATGAGCGTCAGTTCTTTCTAGCTTAAGAAACGTCTAAGAAAGCATGAAGAGAGAGAGAAATGAAATGAAGAGGTATGAGGAATGAAATTAGAGATTAGTTATGCGTGAATGGCCTGGGATTTATTTGGTCTGATGCAAGGTAGTTTTTTTTTTTTAATATAGGTACCAAAAGTGGGTTTTTAATATATAGACCCCGAGCTTTGTTGTGATTCCTATTGTTGGCCTCTAAGATGCGGAAAAAGCCTGGTATTTTGAAACCCCAGCTTTTAACCTCAAAATAGGGTTTTTTTTCAAGAACCCTATGTCTGTTTAGAAGTCTATCTGTCTATTTCTATTAGTGAAATGTTGGCAAAATTTCTTCACCAGTATTAAAAAGATAAAATCATACAACCTAGGCCACTTATACTCAAATTTTAAGCAAGTACAGTAAAAAAATACTTTTTTCCAAAAACAAAAGTCACAAAATAAAAATCCAAACTTGAGATTGAAAATCAGCTCACCCCAAACCTCCGTCATAATATTTTAATCATAGTCATGGTAGTTCATCTATGGATACAAAGGCTATAAAATTAGCCTAAATTTATAGGAACCACACTCTCTTAAGGTAAATACATATAATAACGAATCCCATGTTATCATACTATTAAGGTCCTATTTAAAACTATTACGCTTATTACATCCCACTTTAAAGTGGCCAAACATGCCAAGCACTCCATTCTCAATATTTACGTACTTTTAAAAGACTATTGACTGCATAATGCCAAGATACAAAAATTACCATGGAAATGCAGCAAGCGACTCTCCCCAGATAGATCAACAATCATATGAACACGCTAGCCAGTTCAGCCCACCCACATACCAATGCAAAATCATCACGTAAGCCCAATATAAATGCCCTGCAGCACCACCGACAACGCACAACCAATTCATAATTGCCACATTCCAAGCAACACGAACGAACCAGCCACAAACCACCAAAAATAAAGCAATAAGGCTTCCTCATTCTTTCGCCTATTCCCAACAAGTTTTAGCCCTGGTTTTCACGTTAGTGACACCTATCATCCATAGCACATCAGGTGCCACAGATTTGAGTGGCTCCAACTGTGCTAACTTTCCCGGTGGTCTGTCCGCGACAAAACATAATCCCACTAAACCATTTTGTAATCCCGGCTTCAGCGGTTAAATTCGGATATTTAATTATATTCTTATAAATAACAAAACAATTATTTATAAAACGATGTGCGATTGTATTAGAATTCGCATAGAGGATTGTATATTAGCATTTCCCACGCACAACAGACCTCATTCTACTTTCTCATCTTCTCGATTGAGTATTCATCTACTTATGGATAGTGTCTCGAGCATATAACCACTGTCTCTTCATTACAATTATTTTATTGAGTTCAAAGAAAATTTGCAGAAAGCTTAGAAACCTGCTAAATATAATAAAGTGTGTCGTTATACACCCTGAGTCTAAGGCAACATTGCAAACAGCACAACCTTTAATCCTTCAACTCGTACGAGTTTTCTAAAAGGTACTAGGAGAATATTAAGAATGCGTTTAAATATTTTTTGATGTTGAAGAGACATTATTTTGGATAAAATAAAATAAAATCAAGTAAAAAAGAAAAGAATAATTCATAATCTATTCGAAATCTACAGCGTAAATAGATAAAGAAGCATTAAACAGTGAGGAGAGAGATATTTGTCGAGTATAATCGAGCATCTGCATGTTTAGTTAAAATGACAGTGCTGCCGTCTCTCCCCCACCTTTATAAGACCCAATTATCATCACATTACAACTCATCCCTATCGCTTCCGGCCACCGACGGTGCAGCTACAAAGTTTTCTATCCGCCTCTGCACTGCTTTAAAGACTTAGCTTTCTCGTTGTTTTCCCTCTCCGAGAGCCAGTTGTCCCCAAAAATCCACAATCTCTCTGTGGATTGCCATTTCCACTGAAGGCTATAAAAATATTTTGAGTGCTTCTCTGTCAACTTTACTCGTCCAATCACCTGAAGGAATGATTGTCTCCATGCCTAACACTTGACACATTTCACACACTTTGGGCATCTCACGTCGATGTGTACTCATACTGCCCCCACT
>SNQN01007168.1:21541-34660 GCA_008642245.1 Bassia scoparia | reverse complement strand
GAACTATACATTTATATTGTATTAAGGTAGAAGCTTTAAGTTCATTTTCCTCATTGTTTGGTTCCTTGGATCCTTGCTACCAAAAACAATCTTAGAGGTTACTCCGTACTTTTGCGTTTGATCAAATGGCATTAGGGGTGTTAGTCTTTTGATATGTTTTGCTTGATTAAGGGAAAGAGTCATGTTTTTGCTATGTTTTAAAAGTAYCTTTTCCATCTAATGTTAAAAGTMAAATATTCTTGAATGTCCCGAATCATTAACTAAAGATCGAGAGAGCGGAGATAATCATAATTTGTCTGGGACAATATTCATCCTTATGGAATTGTGGTGCAATTTGAGTTGTCTTAGTGAAGGCAATTATGGTGGATAAATTTCTTTTTCCTTGGCAGGAGGTGGTGTGCCAGAATCAAAGCGAGCAWTAGAGTTAAGTGAACTTCTTGGTGTRAATATTTTGCCTTCTCAGGTAGTATATTATTCTTTAGATTCTAACACTTCAGTACAAATAACTTGAGCCATCCTGCTGTTATTACTTTGTTGTAACTTCTTCTTTCATCTGCTGCAGATTGTTCAAGGTCACTCTCAGTTTAGAAATCTATTGGGAAGGTAGATTTCAAAATTCTTTTTTAAGGGGAGGTAGTTTTCATTTCATCCTATATTAGTGTCTTTCTTTTGTGCATTGGTTGCTAATATTAATTGTATTGTATGCTAGAGTGCTAGACATTGTTTTAACCTTCTGATGACATGCTCTACAGTCCACACTCTATGCATATGCCARCTTCTAACTGTTGTTTTAAAGTTACGAATAACTTGTATTTTGATCTGCATCATATTAGTGGGAAGATGAAAGATATTTTTATGAGGATGTAGCTGTGTTGTCCTAGCTTCTTCTACTATCTTAGATGTTGTGCATAAGATATTGTGGTTATTTCATTGTAGGTACGATTTGTGTTGTTTAAAATGCACTAATAAACTTTGCATTAAGTGTTAGATTTTATTGAGGGGAGGAAGAAGAAATGTGAAAGATGCGAGAAGACAAGGCCATGGTTGGCTTTGGTGAAAGCTCGAACAACTATGAACTAGAGAAAGAACAAGAGCTACTTTTTTATTATCTTTTGTGTAGAATGAAATAATTTGGGGTATATTCGTATTAAAGTCTAAAATACTATTTTTCAACACAATTAACTTTCCAGGAAACTATGTTGACGTAACTTTGAGTGAATACTTTCACTCTCAACAAAAAAATCGCGTTTTTCCATAGATGAAACCGTTGTTTTAGAGAGCGTAATAGAAAAAGAAGTGCAGCAGAGAAATACATGAGAGAGGCTGAATCACAAAAATCTTTAAAAAAACTGACTGTAATATGAAGTCAAATGTCATCGAATTTTACAAATTGACATTATAGTCTTCAGTATAAAGTCCTAGTGGAAATGTTGTTGAGAAGGATTCGTACAAGTATCAATAATTTAACAACCTGAGAAGGCTTTTCTCTTAGTGCTGCAAAATAATGGTGAACAGAAAAAAGATGAGAAAGAGTTGCTTATTGAAACGACACATTAAAACACGCATAATCTTACTTTTTTCTTTGTAAAGTTGGGATTTATAGAGGATGATTTTATTTCTTATACTTTACTTTTTTTTTTTTGTTCTTTGAGCGTGCCCAGCCCCATTTCCTAGAATCTATATATAACAGGCAGAGCTTCCTTTGTGTCCTATTAATCTATCATCTTTGTTTTTTTCCCTAGCATAGTAATGTGGGGAACTCTGATCCATCTACTTGTGACAATGTGTCATAAGAAGGAAAGAACGATATTAATAAATCAATAGATAATCGCTAAACTCCTTGAGTGTTGAATTTCTCCTGGTTGATTCCTCATGCCATAGCTCCTTTCACACTTTATTCAGGAATGTTAGTTTGATACTGTATTAGAGCTCAGTATTCTTTTGTGTTAAAGTTGGTTGAAACTAACGAGCCAAATCATTTTGACATTATCCCTGTTATTTTACTTTTTTAGATTGAAGAAAAGATGTGATGGCATATAAGCTCTGTATTTCTATCTACAACCACAAAGTTTTTGGTCTATCTATTGAATCAATCAGGGACACACTTATATTCTTTTAAAAATTAGTGTGAAATTTGTTTTGTGCTTCTAATGTTACTAATGCATCTGATTTCTCGTTCAACTTGGAAATTTATTATGCTTTGTAGTTAAATGTCTGTAACTCTGTATCTTCTTTGTTTTTTTAGCTCTATTATCTTAATCTCAATGTTTTAGTATCAGATGAGCTCATTGTCGCTACTGGAAAAGGAAACCTGCTTGTTTAGCGGAGTATGTTTCAATAAGTTGTTGCGTCAAGAAGCTTTACTCCTTTTTTACCCCATTCTTGTGTTGTGTGTATTTTGTGTGGAAAGAGTGATGAAGTTTCTTTCTGTCTGTGTTGTTGAACATATACCTAAGCATCATATATGCCAGAAAAAAAATAGCAAGAATAAGATGATGATCATATTGCTAGAAAGCAAATTACAGAAAATAAAAATCATAATTCCACTTTCGAGGGGTGATCCTCTCCCTAAATTGAGCTTTAAAGAGTCRCACTCTCTCCCACTAATCACCTAAGATTCTCCCTACTATTCAAGATACCCTTCCTTTCCCTATTGTTCTTATTTATAGCGAATTCGCTATCTTTTCTTCCAAACTACMGGACTTGTAATGAACTACCTGAAATACCCTTCCCCAATYTACTAGTCATAACATCTTGGTGATATGCTGATATCATAGTCTWAATTTTCTGCCATTTGCACTTTGCAGCAAGGTGCTTTCTCTAGATGAATATGCTWCATACTTTAAAGGCATTGATCCTGTATCACAGTATAAAAATTGGACAACTARGTCCAGCATTGATCGAGACAACACCCCCAAAAAAATTACTTCTGCTTGTGATGTGTACACAGAGAGTGTGAAGGCAGCATTTGTTGTTAGTGACCCCGTTGATTGGGGTAGGGATATCCAGGTAATTGTCTAAATTTCCCGGGAAAGTGATTTAATTTTCTTATCTACATGCAGTGTAGCCTAGCCTATGCCGCTGCTAAAACTCTACAAGTGATCTTAGGTCAACTTATATCACTTATATTAGTTATATAGCTATATATGAAGGATATGCTTAAGTAGAAGATATATTCAAACTTGAAAGCATTTGGGTCTCTTGCTGATACCTTATAGATARATGGTTTGCATAAGCTTCTCAATTAGCTTTTTGGAGGCTGTAATGGATGTTGTGGGTTTTTACCATTCATACATTGAATTGATGATTCTACTAGGTATTAGCTTCCCTCTAATTTTTTTGGTTGCAAAACTTATGCYAAACACAAGTTTGCAGCAAAGTGGGAATTCTYTTTGACATAAATGCCATATACTTTTCTACATTATATGAATTCTGGTGTAGTAATTTATTCTGGCCATATTGTACTCTTGAAATAAAACTGATATGGCAAAATATTGTGAGGATTATAGTAATTTAAGCTTGATTAATCTTTTCCTTCCTAAATTAGTATGTGGGAGGTAATCGAGGGGTAATATATTTCATGTTACTTTCATCTACACCCCTACACGAAGGGAATAAATACTAACCTTATACAGTTCACCATAAACCATTGAAGAATTCTCATTTTTCACGTCTCAAATACAGTTTTCTGCTTGCCTGTGTGTATATGCTGTCAACTTTTATTTGTTTCTTTGGATGTGAAAATTATGTATTCGCCAGGTGTGTGTTTCTTTTTATATAGGAAGGGTATACTGTTGTACTCAAATCAATCAAGAATATTTTTAACATCAATAAACTTATCATGCCATTCTTCGTGTGTTAAAATTACTGTATAACTAATGTTGGTTCGTTTACATTGTTTAAATATTCTTTATAAAAAATATGCTGAATTCTATTGCTTTTATTGCGATACAGAGCGGGAGTATATGATCTCATAACGGTAAAATCTCTTACACTGTAAAGCTTGCATTGCATTCAGTTTTATTTGATTCTATTGTGAAGTGCACTATGAGGTTTCTTCAAGTTTTCCGTTTAGTCCTAAAATGTGATTGGCTTCCTAGTTTTCTCTTTTCTTATCTTCATGACCGTGTTTGTTATCTTGTGTTAGGTTCTCTGTGACTATTGAGATCTGAAATTCCTGGTAAAGGTCAGCCATCATTTGATTCTTGGCTGCCGACGTCTTTGAATAGCATCGAGGTTGTTTGATGTTTTATTTATTTTATTTCGATTCTCTCTGTTGACTGTGTGTGTGTGTTTTTTTTTTTTTTGGGGGGGGGGGGGGGGGGGGGGGGGGGGGGTGGGGGGGGGGGGGGGGGGGGGGGGGGGGGGGGGGCGGAAGTCAATAATAATTTATGTGATATCTATAAATGTGATGCTGACTGGCTATGTCCATATGTCAGGGCTGCATTGTCCTGCAAAACGTCTTGGTGTTGGAGCATTTAGGATTGGCGCTTAGAAAGTATTTTAACAGGTATTTCCTCTGTTCTTACAGCTAATTAAGGGAGATTTGAACTAAACACAAAACAAATTAGGTCTTTTTTATTATTCATATAATGCTAGACAAATTCAGTTCTTTAGGTACACTTTCTTTTCTTTTTCTTTTGCATGAGGATTTGGTCTGGTGTCGTCTGGTCAGTATAACTTGCGTTGATATGTGAGAAAATGACGAGATAGGTTTGGGCGTATTAATTCGTGATAGGATTTCTCTCCCATTGCCTGATTCCCGAACATCTTTTATTTTGGTAATGTCAGGTCTCCAAACATGTGTAGTCAACTTTTTTGCATACTTAGTTGAAAAAGAGTGAAGATGTGTTAAGATAAGTCCCTCTTTGTGCAGTTCCTTTTCTAATTGCAGTTAGATATTCCGTTGAAGTCATAGATACTGTGCTGCGGACAGTATGAATTACGGAGTAGTACTTAATTTGAGTAAATTCCCAACAAGTGCCAATTAGAATACCACCTAAGATGGAATAAAACACGGAAGATTGATTTTGTAAGCTGTAATATGGGAAGGCTTTTAATGTTACCCGGATCTTTCATGTTAACCTCGAGTGCCCGTGTCGGATCCTTGTGACACTTTTGGTTTTTGTTTTTGTTTTGAGTTTTTTGGTGTGCTGTTTGTGTTCGGACGTATGTGGTTACGATTACTTGGATCGATGCCATTTTGCAGTGCTAATAATCTTGTAATTGTTTCCAAGATATAGCTGAGTCGGATACTTGGCACTAATCCGGTTTCGACTGTTTATTTGTGGTATAAGAGGTCTCTATATCATAGGGAACGCATTATACTAAGTTGAATTTAACTTATAATATATCGTATGCAGTGACCAAGCTTTATGCACAGGCTACTCAATCTGATGGTTAATTGGTCAATAATCTTTGAATATTTATACGTCTATCTTTTAGTAGCTTATTATTATTCTCAGAAATTATAATCTTGTTTATGACTGCAGATTTGTGTTGGATGCTATATATAATTAAATATAATATATATTGAGTTGGTCTATATTAATATATTTTCCAATGTGATTATATCTATATATATATATCTATTGTTTGGGGTGTTGTGTAGTGCGTGTGTTTACAAAATTTCATTGACAACATGTTCTTGCTATAGTGGCCTGCTGGTTAGTGGTCAATGAAGACATATATGTCTATATCTATATATTATATATAATAATCGATATATATTATTGTTTATTACTATCCTCTGGTCTATTGACATGGAAATTGAAATGCGAAGATTTTCTGTAAGTTATGTTAGTATCTCTATAATTGTATGATTTAGTGTACTGTGCATGAGTTCTATCTCTCTACTCCACTTTGTAGTACGGTATATCTATCTATATATATACCCATATCTCTATATATATCTATGTTTGTTGTTTTTATGTTATTTGTCTATAGGCAGCTTTCGATCTTTTTGGGTGTTCAAACGGATCTTTGTTGATTTGTTCATTGTGTGTGAATACAATAGTAATCGTAGTTATCTATGTCTATTGTGTGTCTTATATGAGTGTGTGTGTATTAATTCTCATTCAGGTTGACAGTAATATATTGTGCTCAACATATACATCATAGTTGTACTCGACTGTGTGACCTTCTTCGTAGTCTCTATTTCTGATTAAATTACTATATATCTTAACTTTATATCTCTCTGGATATCCTTGTTATATTATATATGCAGTTATTCCAGTGGTGTAGCTATAGTTGGATATATTCACATCAGTTCTATCTCTCTATATTTTAGGTTTGTGATGTGGTTTGTAGGGGTAGTTTATTGTCATCATGTAATACATGTCTATTCGTCTATAAAATCTATATATCTTATGTTTATCATATCTATTCTCTCTATTTTTTGTTGATTATGACTTGTGGAAGATAGTTGTTGTTGTATTCTACATCTAATAGAGGAATTTATCTTCTTTGCTCTATTAATTCTATATAATCTCTATATATCTATATGCATCGTAGCAGCAGTAGTCATGTGCTTTGTGGTTTCTATTTATCTATTTTTCTTATATTATAAAAAAAATCCTGATATTATGAATCTATATTTGTATTTGACATCTATATTGTATATATAGTAATTATGCTATTCTTAGTTTTATCGTCTGTTGTTTCTATATCTCTCGTGTGTTGGTCCTACTTTTCTTGCTGAGTTATTGTTTGAGCTTATCATACTTATCAGAGCAAATAAATTATATATATCTTTTATAACTATCATTACTTTAGGGCTGTTGATCTATTATATATATATATATATAATATGGAATATGGTATTTTATTCAATCTAGAAGTGTGTTAGGTATAGTAGGTGAGATAGTGAATATTATATTAGATCGCTCTTTTATGAGTTGATAGTGTGTTTTGTGTTATATTATATCTATCCTATATACTCATTACTATTTCTCTCTCTATCTTCATATATCTTATACTCTCTCTCTCTATCTATCTCTGTGTCTATCTATGTCCTTCCCTGTCTTTTCTGATCTCTCTCTCTCTCCTCGGTCGTCTTCTTCCGCCTTCTCATCTGGTTCGTCGCATGTGTCTCTTCTCTCCTCTTCTGTTCTCAACATCGTGTTCGGGTGGTTTTCGTTTATGGTGTTGTGGGGTCATTTGTTGTGATTTGTCTTTTGGAGTGTTTCTGTGGGTTGTATGTTGTTTGTTGTTGATTTGGTTGTGTTGTGTGGGTTGGGTGTTGGGTTAGTAGTTTAGTGGTGATCGTGGTTAGTTCCGTGAATGGTTTTGTGTTATGGTTGTGGTGGAAGGTGGACTTTTGTTGGCAACAATGACACGACTACGAAAAAATCAACACGGAATTTGATCTTGAAAGAAAAAGCGTTGTGTTTAGTCCGAATTTCTTACACTGAAAACAAGATATGGGGTCGACACAAACTGCGTACCTGAAACAACGAATAGTTAGCTTCTGTGTGGGCAGGTTGAATTTTTTGACACAAACCAAACACGAAAAATAAAAGTGATCTTGCTACTTAAAAAAATAATGAAAATTAAGGAAAATAAAAATAAATCGTAAATCACCAAAGCCCTAACTTTACTACCCACCCACTCTTATTCCTCTCCCCTTATACACTCCTCTTCTCTGATCCTTCATTCAGATTCAGACCAATCCTTTTCTCGTCTCTTCTATTCTTCAAAAAAAAATCCAAAAAAAACCTCTAAAAATTTGTTTGCAATAAAAATCATAGCTAATTCGTTTATAAGGGGTTGTTCGAATTTCAAAGTATCTTTGTAACTTGTTGTGGTACTTTATTATGTTATTAGGGTATTACTTTATTACTAAGTATTACAACTGGTAGCTTAAAAAATTCAGTTACAATAGGTGTATTCAGGTTTTGTCCTGACAAATCATGTCATATTCGGGTTCATCCACTAATTTTTGGAATTTAGTTTTCCGGAATATAAAAAAAATCAGGTCAAAAGGGTCATCAAGTCGACCCAAATAAATTCCCCGGGTCGGGTTAGTCTAAAAACCTGACACGAAAAAATCAGGTTGCGGGTTAGAGTGGGGTTTTCGACTACAACACAAACCGCTACCCACTTTCATTGCCCCTAGTTGTTTTTGTGTGGTTGTTGGCATTTTGGTTGTAGGTTGGCTGGTGTGTGGCAGTTTCACTGTCGTGTAGTGGTGTGTGTGGTGGTGTTTGGTGTGATCTTGTGCTTGTTTTGTTGCTGGTGGTGTAGGTGGAGACGGTGGTGCGTCAAAGTTTGTTGGGTGGCTTTGAGACTTTGAGTATTGTAGATGGTGAAGAGACTTGGGGTGTAATGGAGATATAAAAAATGACCACCAAACTCCTATTTTAAGTGAATTTAAGTAACTTATTCATTTCCCTTTCTTGATACCCTTACAAACATAAACATGTCATTATATGCATCAATTGTTCATTGAAGCCGTATCTTTCTTCTTGTTTGGGCAATAACGATGATGTACCCACTATACAAGTTCTAAAATGCCTGATAAAAGGATTATTGTTTCATTAACTCAAACCAAATTAATTCAAGAATCGTAGTAGCCAATAGGTGATCGGTGATGTGCCATTTGAAAAGTTGCTAATTTACCCCGTCTCCTTTACTTAAAGATAACTAGATAATTCATGAGTAGATGCATCGACTTTTAAATAAAATACAAAACATACTCTAATCAAATCAAAACTTAACTTTGTTTTATTGTGATTATTTCAACAATATGATTTTTTATTGTTGATGTAATATTATAGAATTATATAGTATGACAATTAATATATGCTTAATGCTTAAAGTTTTTAATCAACGTTACATTATTACCATAATTAAAATTTCTCTCACCATTTTATTGCAATAATAAATAAATAAAATATACCAGTATTATATATTAATTTAATTAGTGTGGATATAGGAGTGAAATTTGGGAAGGAATATATGGAAGGTTGGAGTTTTGTTTTAGTAATAGTTAATTAATTAATTAGGCTGGGGTTTTGCTTTAGTAAGTAAACTAGTATAATTGCCATCCGGAGTAAATGCTCGATTTTTGTAATATGCACTCCGTATATATATTATTTTTACTCAAAAACATCTTTATTTTTAAAACTCAACTACTTAATTGAAGTTATGAAAAATTTCAATTATATCCTAATCAAACATGTTTGAATTATTATTTCAAAGAACATTATTATTTCTTATACTTAATAATGTTTTGTTATCTATTTTTATGCAATCATTTATATTAAGGGAAATGTGAGGGAATTTAGGAGAGAGAAATGTGATAGTGGGGATTGCTTTAGTTATATTATATTAGAGTTTTAGATAGCTAATAAATCTTCTCATAAAAAAAAATATAGATAAATGATAATTAAAATGGAAATTAAAGTCAATGAGTCAAACAAAATATAGATAATCAATTAAAGAGTAAACAGTTAGTATATCCACTATGTAAAAAAAGGCACAAAAGCTCCAAGCTTTTACCCACTTAAGCTCTAATTTTGCCCTATTTACTTTTGAAGCTGGTACTTTAAAAGATATAAATAAAAGCTCCAGGCGTGACTGGAGTTTTTAATGGATTAAAAGCACCAGTCTTTTAAAAAATTGAGCTTTTAGTGCCGTTAAAAGCTCCAGTTTTTCAAAAATACTGGTGCTTTTAATCCATTAAAAGCTCCAAGGTTTTAAAAGACGGAGCTTTTAACGCACTAAAAGCTCCAGTTTTTTAAAAGCATGGTGCTTTAATATTTTTTTATAAGAAAACAAATATCCTCTGCCACCAATAATTCATATATATCTGTGCAAATAGAGATCCAAATGTATGCCACTGTGATCTTTAATATTTCAATTCAAAACAAACAAAACACTTCTTTGTATGCCATCCAAAAGCATACAATTTGTCAAATTCCAAAAATAATATATGTATATGTATATCATTTACAATTAATAGTGCAAAAAGCATTCTAGTACAATGTAGCTTATAATAACTACACGCAAATATATATAGAGTATCCATACATACGTACAACATTCAAAGACAATAGTCGTCGTTGAAAAATTAGCAAACATGTCGTTGAACTTCAATGATTCCGCTTAGTCAAAGGATCCTCTCTTGTATAATTGAAAATTCTGGAAGACTAGGATCACATGAAATGTATTCAAAGGCAAGTGTAAATTATTACTACACAAACAAAACCTTTGGTAAATTTATACTCATATTTAACATGTGTACATACTTTTAAAGTTTTGGAGCCATTTTTACTCTAAAAGGTCAAAACTTGTCAATTTACTTCCATATGCCTATTCTTGTTCCTATAATTCATTAAGGGGTTTCTCACTTGTTTAATGATAAAATTAGTCATATATAAGATAATTAGAAGTTTCTCAAGTGTTACAACTCATTTTAACAACAAAGTTGTTAAAATAAGTTTCATTTGTATTCAATGTTACTTTTCTAGCTTTATTTGACTAATTTTGTCCCCCTTGTTCCTCTAAAGCTAATGTCACTGTTTCAGGTTTAATACTCATATTGAACATTGTTTACATACTTTTCAAGTGTTTTAGAGCCATTTATCCTCTAAAGGTCAAAATAGGTTGATTCTTCTCAAACTTGTCAATTTTACCTCCATATGCCTATCGGTTTTCCTTATAATCATTTAAGGGTGTTCTCACTTGTTTAATGATAAATTAGTCATATAAGATAATTAGGAGACTTTTCAAGTATTTACAACTCATTTTAACAACAAAGTGGTTAAAATAAGTTCACTCATATTCAATGCTACTATTCTAGCTTTATTTTGACTAATTTTCGCCCCCTTGTTCTCTAAAGCTAATGGTTACTCCTTTGAGGTTTATTACTCTATTTGAACATGTTTACATACTTTTAATGTTTTTAGAGCATTTTATCCTCTAAAAGTGCAAAATATGGTCATTCTTCTCAAACTTTGTAATTACACTGATTTGAAACATCACTATTATAAGATGGAATCGAAAACAGTTACTGCTAGTTATTAATGTATTCAATATGCTATAATAGCCGAATGCTAGTTGAATCACTGCACCTTGTGGTATCATATATCTACATTAACACAGAATGTAAAAACACATTAAGGGGGCGTTTGGTATGATAAACTAAACGGAATGGAAGGAATTAAATAGGAAGGAAAGGGGGTAACAATAATTGTACTTTATAGGATGTTTGATGATTCTGAATTGGGTATGAAACATTGAGTGTTAACACATTTCATTCTCAGTTTCTCTTGTTTATATACAAAACAATCACATATTTTTCATGCTTATTTTTATCACACTATTTGTTTGTTATACTCTTTATAATAGTAGAAAGTTGTAAAATTTGAGTTAAAAAAAATGAAATAACACCAAAAAAGCTTCTTTTTCTTTTTTGAAAAAACTTCAATTTCATTTGAGATCATGAAACAAAGACCAAAAGAAATTCAAAAAGAGAAAAAATAGAATGAAAATGCCTATCACAATAATGAAAATAAATAGATCATAAAGTACGAAAATGCAAAATTCCAAAAAGAACTTACAAAAATAGAATTCAACAATAAAATAACGTAGAGTTTGGTTTTTCTTTTGAAGTTTTTATTCTGACAATTCCAAAAAGAACTTACAAAAATAGAATTCAATGAAATAAAATAACAAGTCATACTCCATTTCCTTGATGATTACAAAGTTGTAGCATGATCAAGTTGTGATAAAAGGGAAGAGCAAGAGCAATGCTAACAGAGTAACGTGATCTATTACCTTAAGTTGGAGAACGGAAACAACTTGGCGGAATCAATTACCATCAAGTAACGGTAATTGTTACTGTATAGTCATAACAAACAGATGGTAACAGATTGGGTTTCATGTTTCTGTTTCTAACCTTCGAAATATCCATACCAAACATGCCCTAAACTTATCATTAACCAAAAGAACACARCCCATTTCATAAAGTTCATGATATTAGAAGACAAGAAAAATGCCTGATAATCTTAAATACACGTAATCAATTGTATTCAARAGAATCAACGAACTAACTAATTATGACAAAGAACTAAAAATACTTGCATTTGATGWKTATTCTCCTGGCTTCGAGATTAATCAATTGTTTTAATTTGTATTGTTGGTATCTACAAACTAACAATACCAACAATACAAATTAAAACAAGAAATCAATTGCAAAATGACAGTGAATCTACAAATTATAGTGAATTACAAACTATCAATGCAACCTAAAATTAATTAAAAAAATTGCAAAGTTGAAATTCAAACAACTAACCTGTGTTGGTGTTGGTTGCATTGTCGTCGTTGGCTATGGCTTTGGGGCCGTTGGCGTTGGTTTTGYGGCTGAATTCGAAGGAGATTGGTAGGTCGTTGGCGTTGGGTTTAAGTCACAGAGGAAGGAGCACTCGCCAGCTTAAAATTGGCGGCGATTGTGGCCTGTTGTCGACGGTTGTCCCTGTGCAGCAGCGGATCAGAGGTGGTTCAATTCGTAGGTGCAGTAGAGAAGGTGGTTCGTGGGTGCAGCAGCAGCGGAGGTTGTCCCTGTGAAGCAGCCTCTCGTTCATGGTGGTCTTCGATCTTTGTGGTGGTCGGCGGGTGATTGGAGTAGCCGTGGTTGGTGTCGTGAATTGGGAAGGGTTTGAGGGTTTTGGGGGAATGAATTAGGAATGAATGAATGTRGTGGGAATGTCGTGCCTTGTTTTTTTTCTTTTTGTTTGACTTGCTTATGTGTCATAGTAACTTAGTAAGGCTTCAAGTTTATTTAACATAAAAAGTAAAGGCTCCAGTTCTTATTTGACTGGTGCTTTTGTCACTAAAAGCTTCAATTATTTAAAAAACTGGAGCTTTTATTATATTATAAAAATTAGAATACCATAAAAGCTCCAGYCTTTAAAAAAACTAGAACTTTTGTGAGAACGCTTTTAGCCTTTTTTCCACTAGTGCATTGAACATGGGCGGACATTGGGTAGAGTAATCTTCTTCGAGTTTCTCGTGATTGTTCATCTTGAGTTTCTTGAGTTCAGCAATTACCTCGGCAGGGTTTCTTGGTCTAAGCGAGGAACTTAGCTCTGATACCAATTGTTGGATCTACTGAAC
>SNQN01007168.1:3481-16816 GCA_008642245.1 Bassia scoparia | reverse complement strand
TTGAGTTTCTTCCATGAACTCTTCAGTCTTCAAAGTCACAGGAGCTCCCTTTCCACTATTGGATGATCCTTACTCCATTAAGACTTAAAAACTTATTTCCTGTAAATCATATCTAACACACACATCATTCATAAACACATGAGTTTGCTTTTTTTTTTGTTATTCATTCATCAAAACTAGGGTTCAAAAGCTAGGACCCTAATAAGCCCAAAAAAAAAAGGCAAGTTCCCCTTACACCATGCACCTTTTTAGGTACTCAGCACCTCTAAAAATGATTTTTAATATTTTCAAACAATTTTAACTTATTTTTAAACATTTGTCTAGAATTTTTTGAAAGTATTTTTGTAATTTTTCGGAGGTACCTCCTATTTAATTAATTTTGCAATAGTTAATTAAAGTATCAAAGAAGCTTCAAAAATTATGAAATGTTAACACAAATACTAGACTTTACAAGGAATTTTTAAATATGTTTTCCATCATTTTTCAATTTGTGAATAAATTTTTATGAATTTCTTAAGCAAAATGCATAACRGAACGAAACAAAGTGTTTCGGAAGCTTCTGAAACCTTCCTAGCCTGATGCTTGCTCCCCAAGGATGTATAGATACATCCTCTAGCTTGCCATGCACGGATGTTCACATATGWACACTCAAAATCAATCTTAACTAAAAATTAAACCGACAAACATTTTCAAAAAAGGCAAGAAACAGCATAAAAAATGAAGAAAGGGGAGGGAAAATGTGAATAAAAAGGGCCCAATGCTCCAAGCTTTACCCACTTAAAGCTCCAATTTTGCCCTTGGTACTTTTGGAGCTGGTACTTTAAAAAGATAAAATTAAAAGCTCCAGGCAATGAACTGGAGGCTTCTAGATAGGGAATTAAAGAACCAGTTCCTTTTAAAAAACTGGAGCTTTTAGTGCGCGGTTAAGCTCAAGACTGGTTCTTTAATTCCATTAAAAGCTCCAAGCTTTAATAAAAGACTCGGAGCTTTTTTAATCGAGACTAAAAAGCTCCTAGTTTGTTTTTTTTAAAAAGTCCTGATGAGTTTAATATTTCGTTTTTAAAAAAATAATACTAGATATGTCTCCCTTCCCACCACAGTACATTCATGATACTACTCCGTTGAAAATTAGAGATCTAAATATATGCCACTTGTACTTATATCTTCAATCGCTAACAACTAAAAACATCTCTTTTATGCCATCCACAAATGCCCATTACACTTGTGGAATCACGAAATTCCACAAAATTCAAATGTCATATTTATTCAGTTATCATATTTGAATAGTGCAAAAATGCATTTAGTACAATGGTACTTATAATATAATACACGCAAAATATTTTATAGATGTATCCATACCATAGCGTACAACATTTTAAAAGACAATAGATCGGTGAAAAATTACAACATGTCTTGAACATTCAAATGATTCCGCTTGAGTCAAAGGATCCACGTCCCTTGGAATAATTGAAAATCTTGAAGATAGGTCACATGAAAATGTTTTCAAGGCAAGTGTAAATTATTACTAACACAAAACAAACCTTTGGTAATTATTACTATCATATTTAACAATGTTACATACTTTAAAGTGTTATAACCATTTGGAGTTATTTTATCCTCTAAAATAAAGGTCAAACTTGTCAATTTACTTGATTATGCTATTACTTGTTCTTATAAGAAGTTATTAAAGGGGTGTTCTCACATTGTTTAACATGGTAATTAGTCATATAAAAGCTCAGATAATTTAGTAAGCTTTTCAAGTATTTCAAACTCATTGTTTAACAACAAGTGATTAAAATAAGTTTTACATTCATAATCAATGCTACTCTCTTCTAGCTTTATTTGCTAAATTTCGTCCCCCTTAGTTCCTACTATAGCTATTGGATTAAACATGTTTGAAGGTTTATTTACTATATTGACATGTTTACAATACTTTTCAAGTGATGTTTTAAAGCCATTTTCATTTCTTCTAAAAGAGTCAAAGATACGTTCATTCTTCCTCAAATTATGTCAATTTACCTCCATATGCCTATTTTGTTCCTTATATAAATCATATAAGGGGTGTTCTAATGTATTAATGATAGAATTAGATACATTATGTATAAGATATTAGAAGATATTTGAAGTTTTAACTCATTTATAACAACAAAAGGTGGGTAAAAATAAGTCATATCATATGTCAATGCTACTTATTCTGCTTTATTTGACACTATTCGCCCCTTGCGTTCCTCTAAGGCTAATGGTTACTCCTTTGATGTTTATTACCATAATTGAACATGTTAAACCAATAACCTTTCAAGTGTTTAGAGCCACTTCTTATCCTCCAAAGGTACAAAATAAGGTTCATGTCTTCCTCAAACTTGTCATGGTACTCCAGTTATGCCCTATAACTGTGTCTATAAATCTATAAAGGGGTGTTCCTCAACTTGTTTATGGTAAATTATTAATAATATAAGATAATTAGTAAGTTTTTCAAGTATTACAACTCAGTAATCAACAGTTATTTTAACGACATAGAGGTATTGTATTATGTAATAAAGGTTATTTCAAGTGAATTTCAATAGTTTCTTAGGTTTCTTTCTATTCTCTTGCGTTTATGTAATTAAAAAAAAGTTAAAATTTGATGTATTAACTCCTATGATTCAAGTAATCAATCCGTATTTATGGCCGTCAGCAGTGAAAGAAATAGATAGAATAAAGAAATGCAACCTATCGATGAGTAAAAACAAGGATATCCTATTTGGATGCAATATCTTGTCCTATTTTTTTGGTTGTGCAGCCTATATATATATGAAAATGTGAGCAAAAATATTAATATTTCTATGGTAGCATTTTTCATATCTTCCTGTTTATCGTATAACTAATATATAGTCTTTATCTGATTGTTCAATTTTATAAGTCATCATCATTAATACAATTATTAGTTTTTATCCTTAAATAAAAGTTGATCCAAATCAATATGATGGAGAGTTTGTGGTTTTTTACGCGAAGATGTAATCACTAACATGCTTTGTTGCCATACTCTCTTCATTAATTTCTCATCAGAAATTACAAACAAAATAACTTATATAAATAGGATTATATATGTTCTCAAGGAAAGTCATGCGTTCTGAGTAATTTACAATTATAAATGAAGAAAAAGGCGTAGAAAATAAATATTGGAGTAACTTTATAAATACATTTTACCTTATTCATAGAAATATTTCTTATGTAGTGGTGTAATAACCTTCCGAGGATATTTGGTTACTTATGCATGTCCTATATAAATACTTAATCCGAATATAAATGAGTGATTTGGTATAGAGGATACTCTTATGTCTTATACATGAATAAAAAACTTCGTAATAAGAACTCACTCAGACCTCGTAGTACTATGTTTTATTCTGGTCTGATTCAATAGAGAATCAGTGGAATAAATCTGTTTCCGCATTTATTCGTCATTTTGGTCATTGAAAAAACCACAAATACAATCACAAAACGAGTGCGAATCACACCTTAATTAAATATGATGCTTTTCTCAAGTTGATAAGAAACCATCATCTGAGGAGAGGGATGTTGATTGTTTGGAATCCTCAGCATGAATTACTCTTTTTGACTCACTGAAAGGTATTGTCCTCGTTTATAAATTTCCTCAAGCGTTACCGGGTCCCGATGTCTTATCTCACTTAACATATAGAGCTTTTTCAAGGTGTACACCAAAGTGGGTGTTCTCACATATCTCACCTCTGACATAAAAACTTTTTATTGCGACTTTGAGGGAATACATAACGCCCTCAAACGCTTACTTTCTGCTAACGCAAAGTGAATAAGAGTCACGTATAAATAAAAATAAGTTGTGGCTTACTTCATGCGCATACACGTTCTGGAGGGAATATGAGTATATCACTAAATATACACGCAATGCTAGTAGCGTAGTGACTTATCTAAAACCATCTAGAACATTTAACTTCTTCACCTTTATAATTCACACTTATCCTTGCACTACCTTCCGTCGCCTTAGTCTATCTACTTTCATTCTAAAACAACATCTCTTGCTCACGCTTCCAGCAATTGGAACTATTTCTCTGAATAATCCGCTTGGAGAGTTGTAGTACTTTATCATAATTCGCACACTCGCAATACAAATTCATATGAGACTTTGAGAGTAGGGGATCTAATGTGGTTTTTCCGTACTATTTGTTCATCTCGCAATCTCTTTCTTGGCTTGTCCGAGACGTTGCACAACCAAACGCTTCTTAGGTCTCCTGTTCTTTCTCTTTATAAAGAAATCCAACCACTAACAACTTGACTTCTAAACAATTAACTAAATCTCTTGCAACACCACTAAAATACTCATTTCTTTATCCGTATCCGGTGTGAATATTGAAATAAAAGTTTGTCACGATGAATTTTTTTAATGTAATATACCAAGAAGGAGTAATCAAGCATAACAATGAATATTTTCCAATATTTGAAAATCTTACCAACCTAGTACTCCACATAGCATTTCTTCAACCCTCAGGCACATCCTTAAATGAGAGAATTTAGAATAGATAAATTTCGCAAATGGCCAAAAGTCCAATGTGTTTATCGAAATTTGTTTACGCAACAGACCAAGCCATATCGGTTGACCCTTCGCATTGTACTTCGATGAAACATGGGTTCGTACAGGTAAATCCTTTGTTGGACCTCACACTTTTTGTGTTTCTAGTTACTTGTTGCTTTTTCAAAGTTCAACAAACTTTTCTGGTAACATGTCTTCTTTGATTGAAACATCTTTCTGGTTGCTTGTCCTACTTGAGTTGCAACAACATTCCTGCTTATCTTGTCTTTCTTAATTTACCAACATCATTTTACCTTGCTGTCTCTTGCTTGAGTTGCAACATTATCTTCAATGGGAGTGCATTGTCAAACTTTATCAATGCTACAAGCAACTTGATTCACGTTCTATTTCCTTACCGAGTTCACTAATCAAGTCATTCCCCACATTGTATCCCTCATACTTTGAATCAATCCTCCCTCGAAATCATCCTCCCTATGAATTATATCCTCCAAATCTCCTCCTTGAACTGATCCTCGAAATCTCATAGCTTAAGTATGAACCTGAAAAAAACAGTATATATGAAATATTAAAAAAGAAATAAGCAAATACTAAGGTTGTATAAACAAAATTCATGTATGAATGAAAAAAATAAGAGATAAAAGCATCATAGATGAGTCAACAAGGCAACGCCTTTCATGGATCAGTAGCATGTAATCTCTGTCAGCATCTAAGTGGCCAACATTATTTGATATTTTGGAAGTGTGAAAAGGTGGGTTGTCCTCAAAAGAATCATACTCTTCTTCATCTTCAAACATCTCCATGCAGAGCAATACTTCTTTTCTGGGCGCAACAATGGAACCCCTTCTTGATCAACTAAGGTCCAGTTAACATATAAAACACTTGCTTAGCTTGAGATGCAGTATGAAAGGCTCAACACTATCACGGTAATCTACTCAATCCATCTAGTGTAGAATCCACATGGATCATTCCTGGTCTGAATACAAGTCGATTTTGCTAACGCCACTATGCAACAAAAAGACCAAACCTGAACTTACATATAGTCAAGCTCCCATATTTCCTGAAGTCGCCTAGGTATAACATTTTAGCATCCCATGGCATCGTTCTTAGCACTTGCATACATCGCTAGACAATGCAAAATGTTTATACCACTATTGTGCACCAATGAAGACTTTTTGATCTTACCCTCCGTCCAAAAGGTTATAATCGCTCAACTATCATAAACCGTCTATACTTTTGGGACATCTTCACGAGGGCCATAAGCTAAACCACTTGACAGTTTCCCAGAAACACCCTCTTGTTTGTGAGTTATTACTTTATCATGAGAACCAATCACAATAATGTTTTGTGTCCGAACTGCATCAAATTCCCTTTCTCTTTTTGATGGATTCTCTACTCGGGAATTGTCTCCATATGCCTCATACTCCAAATATGGATGCCACTTCTGTACATGATGCCAACACATACAAATGTGCTTGTATGCGTCATTGCATGGAAGGTGCGATTAATTTTAATCCTAATTACATGACCATCGAGTCTACCTTCATGTCGCATGTAGGAAGACTAATAGGTTCGCACTTTGCCAAATACTCAGCAATAAAGTTACCAACTTCCTGTGTGATTGTACCTTGAATGATACTACCTTCTGGTTGTGCTGGATTTCTTACTTTGTCTTTCAAAGAACCATGTGTCTTTCGAAGTGATAACACCATCTTAAGAATACTGGACCACATAGCTTAATTTCACGAAAGAGATGGACTATAAGATGAACCATGATGTCAAAAAATGTAGGAGAAAAAACATCTCAAATTTGCATAATGTTACGATCACATTGGCTTGAAGATCATTTAATTTTGATGTCCAGCACTTTGTTACATATAGTGTTAAAAATGAACAAAGTTCCAGTAATAGCATATCTCACATGTTGGTAGGATCCCACGAATGGCAATTGGTAAAAATACTTGCATCATTACATGGCAATCATGAGACTTCATTTTCCTATCTTCATACTCTCCATTCAAAGTCAACAATCTTTTCATGTTTGATGAATAAACCAAATGGAACCTTAATGCTAACAAGGATTCACAAAATAACCTCTCTCTTCTTTAGACAATGTTGTAACAACGCTGGAGGCAATAGTTCCTATCCATTAAACCATCTTCTCTTTTCCTTTGTCCTTATACATTCCTTCCATTCTTCTTCTCTCTTTTTGACACATTTTTAGAGGCCCTTTTCCCCTCAATTTCTTCTTCTTCTCGGATTTCTTTCTGTTCTTATTTTCGGCCAAAGTTCTGGTCGAGGCCATTACTTTCAAAGTACAGCCACACCGCCTTACCATCCTTGCTTACTTGGAATGTTCATGACGTTTCCAGAATTAGAATCATAAACATTTTTCTCGATATGCATAATATCAAGGCAATGTCTGACTTGCAAATCTTTCCAATATGGTAGTCTCCAAAGATTGACTTTTTCTTCCATAACCCTATTCAATCCTTCTTGCCCCGGTTTGCCAAAATGGCTTCAATACCCTTAACTTCTCATACACTTCTATACCGGTTAACGTTTTTATGCCATGTTATCTTCAACCATGCCATTGAATCCTTCTTATTTTACGATAAGGTTGATCTAGTGGTAAAACTTTCGATGCCAGAGGAAACAATGCTTGCAATGAGGATCCATTGTGATTCATGTCATCCATACAAATCGGACATGCTTTCTTTCCTTTGTTCTTGTAACCAAATAAATTTCCATAAGCTGGGAAATCATTGATGTTGCAGAATAACATCGCCTGCATCGTGAACATTTCATTAAGCATGAGCATCAAATACAGAAACCCCTTCATCCCATAATTGGATAAAATCTTCAACAAGTGGGTTCAAGATAAATATCTATCTCATTTCCTGGTTGTCTAGACCTGAGACAAGGAGTGACAACATTAGTACTTGCGCTTCAATGCACAACCAAGGAGGTAGATTGTATATAATTAGAAGCGCTAGCCAAGTACTATGTTGGGACTAAGAGGTGCTAAATGGATTCATTCCATCTGTGCATAGTCCCAACCTCAAGTTACGTGCTCTTCATCCCCAAATGTTCTATGCAACTATTGGATAGTCTTCCAATCAGTGGAGTCAGACAGATGTTTGAGCAACCATCTTTCTTTCTACTATTTGCATGCCACCTTAGATTCTTGCATTCTTGTTTGATCGGAACAAGCGTCTAAGTCTAGGTATTATTGGGAAGACACAACACTTTGCAGGAGACCTTTTGAATCCACAGAACTTTGCGCTTGTAATGCGTGTGTGACAACCGTGGACACTCATCCAAGTCTCATATTCATTACGATATAACACACAATCATTTTGTTAAGCATGTATCTTCGGATACCCTAACCGGAAGGACATATTAGCTTCTTCGCTATAATAATTCGACTTGGAAATACATTTCCCTAGGGTAACATTTCACATAGTAGCTCTAAGTGAAGTGAAACTGGGCGTCACTCGAATTATTCTTAGCCTTAATGTTGAAAGTTTTTAAAACAATAGAAGTGATGAATTCTTCACAACTAGGATATAGTGTGTTTTGGTAGCCATGCATTAATGACTCAAAAGTACGCTTGCATGTCTAATCCTCTTGGCACCCTCCATTATCTCTTCCATATAATCTACGTCAACATCTTCCGCTTCCACCTCATGCTCATAAATCATTATCACTCTCCTCATCCATATGAGTCTCATTTGATGTTCAATGCATTATTCATACACGAGTCACCTTTGTAAATCCACTCTTCTCTGTGATAAACCCATATTGGTATTGAGGCCTAAACCCGCGTAGTAGTACATGCTTCCTAAGTAGTTCAATGATATCAACCATACACACATTGCTACACTCTACACATGGACAAAAAAACCCTTGTTGCCCCGTCCCTAGCTTGTGTGTTTAAACGATTCACAAACTCAAACACCCCATTCACAAATTCCGTTGATTTTTCCCCATACATCAGGAGCGATAATTTTTCCATGAGTAGAACTTCTAATAATCAATAAAAACACAACATTATTATTTACAATAATGTCGTCAATATTATCAAAAGTTAGAATTTCAATGGATTTTTTCTTCTACAAATCTTTCATGGGTTTTAACAGTTATAGCGAAAAAATATTTGTATACACAAACAAAATCGCATTATATTATGAAGAAGACACAAAATAAAGGAGATATAACAAGGACCATAATTCCTTAAAACTATAATGGCTACATTTATATACGTTTTTAGAAGGAACGAAAATGCTACAGCTACATTATGCAAATCCAAATTTTGAAAACATTAACGTGTATGCAGATAGAAAAAACCAACATGATTCTAGTAACTTTACGTGTATGCAGTTTCCAGCATACTAAATGGATGATTTCGAACCCCAGAACCAAAGATTTAAATTTTCTCCTATAATACTCCTTATTAAAGCTTATATTACTGTACTTGGAACATAAAGCTTAACCATAATAGACCACACATTGCTAACACTACTACGCTTTCATCAACAAATTTAAACAGCCAGGCAATCATAATCAGAATGTACTAAAGTACGATCTTAATGTGGCAGGGATTCTCTTCAATACCATCATACAAATTAACTAAATCTAATAATAATAATAATAATAATAATAATAATAATAATAAAATAATAATAATAATAATAATAATAATTAATAAATAATAAATAATAATAATAAATAATAATAATAATAATAATAATAATAAATAATAATATAATAATAATAATAAATATAAATAATTATAATAATAATAATAATAATAAATAATAATAAAATAATAATATAATATAATATAATAATATATAAGTAATATGTTTTGGGAACATTGATTGAAACATCACTTAAGATGGAAACCGAAACAGTATACTGCTAGTTATTTATTATTCAATTATGCTATAATAGCTGAATGCTAGTTGAATCACTACACCTTGTGATCATATATCTCTACATTAACACGAAATGTAAAAAACTCATTAAGGGGTGTTGTATGATAAACGTAAACGAATGAAAGGAATTAAATAAGGAAGGGAAGGGTAACAATAATTGTTACTTTTATAGGATGTTTGGTATTCTAATGGAATGAAACAAGTTGTAACACATTTCATGTCTCAGTTTCTCTCTTTTGTTTATACTCTTTATAATGAAAAACATCACATATTTTCATGCTTATTTTATCACACTATTTGTTTGTTATACTCTTTATAATAGTAGAAAGTTGTAAAATTTGAGTTAAAAAAAATGAAATAACACCAAAAAGCTTCTTTTTCTTTTTTGAAAAAACTTCAATTTCATTTGAGATCATAAACAAAGACCAAAAAAAATTCAAAAAGAGAAAAAATAGAATGAAAATGCCTATCACAAATAATGAAAAAATAAATAGATCATAAAGTACGAAAATGCAAATTCCAAAAAGAACTTACAAAAATAGAATTCAACAATAAAATAACGTAGAGTTTGGTTTTTTCTTTGAAGTTTTTATTCTGACAATTCAAAAAGAACTTCAAAAATAGAATTCAATGAAATAAAATACAAAGTCATACTCCATTTCCTTGATGATACAAAGTTGTAGCATGATCAAGTTGTGATAAAAGGGAAAGCAAGAGCAATGCTAACAGAGTAACGTGATTCTATTACCTTAGATTGGAGAACGGAAACAACTTGGCGGAATCAATTACCATCAAGTAACGGTAATTGTTACTGTATAGTCATAACAAACAGATGGTAACAGATTGGTGTTCATGTTTCTGTTTCTAACCTTCGAAATATCCATACCAAACATGCCCTAAACTTATCATTAACAAAAGAACACATCCCATTTCATAAAGTTCATGATATTAGAAGACAAGAAAAATGCCTGATAATCTTAAATACACGTAATCAATTGTATTCAACAGAATCAACGAACTAACTAATTATGACAAAGAACTAAAAATACTTGCATTTGATGAATATTCTCCTGGCTTCGAGATTTAATCAATGGTTTAATTTGTATTGTTGGTATCTACAACTAACAATACCAACAATACAAATTAAACAAAGAATCAATTGCAAAACACTGAATCTACAAATGATAGTGAATCACAAACTATCATGCAACCTAAAATTAATAAAAAAATTGCAAGTTGAAATTCAACAACTAACCTGTGTTGGTGGTTGCATTGTCGTCGTTGGCTATGGCTTTGGGGCCGTGTGGCGTTGGTTTTGGGCCTGATTCGAAGGAGATTGGTAGGTCGTTGGCGTTGGTTTAAAGTCACAGAGGAAGGAGCACTCGCCAGCTTAAAAATTGCGGCGATTGTGGCCTGTTGTCGACGGTTGTCCCTGTGCAGCAGCGGATCAGCAGGTGGTTCAATTCGTAGGTGCAGTAGAGAAGGTGGTCGTGGGTGCAGCAGCAGCAGGAGGTTGTCCCTGTGAAGCGCCTCGTTCATGGTGGTCTTCGATCTTTGTGGTGGTCGGCGGGTGATTGGAGTAGCCGTGGTTGGTGTCGTGAATTGGGAAGGTTTGAGGGTTTTGGGGAATGAATTAGGAATGAATGAATGTCGTGGAATTCGTGCTTGTTTTTTTTCTTTTTGTTTGACTTGCTTATGTGTCATAGTAACTTAGTAAGGCTTCAAGTTATTTAACATAAAAAGTAAAGGCTCCAGTTCTTATTTGACTGGTGCTTTTGTCACTAAAGCTTCAATTATTTAAAAACTGGAGTTTTTATTATATTTATAAATTAGAATACCATAAAAGCTCCAGGCTTTAAAAAAACTAGGAACTTTTGTGAGAACGCTTTTAGCCTTTTTTCCACTAGTGCATTGACATGGGCGGACATTGGGTAGAGTAATCTTCTTCGAGTTTCTCGTGATTGTTCATCTTGAGTTTCTTGAGTTCAGCATTACCTCGGCAGGGTTTCTTGGTCTAAGCGAGGAACTTAGCTCTGATACCAATGTGTGGATCTACTGAACGTTACAAGGGGGGGGGGTGAATGTAACTTATAGAAACTTGAACTTTTTGCGGAATTAAAAACTATAAAGTAAAGGAACACAAGGTGCAAGTTTCACAACACCGGAAAGCTCCTTAACAACTTGTCAGAGATAAAACTATGACCTGATACCACACAGGATTTCTTCTTAGATTTTTCGGATACAACACCTGATACAATGTAAGACCTCTTTCAAATTCGTTTCGAACATGAAAGCCTCTCAACAAACCCCTCTGTTGATTGAGCACTCACACTCTTGTAAGCCTAACTCTCTTACAAGCCTCTCTGGATTAACTCTCAACCAAAGCTCTCTTCAAGTACAACTCTACTTGAAGCAATTACAACTCGATTGTAACTAAAAACTGTTTGGCACTTATGTGTTGGAATGACTCAATTGCTTTGTATGCTCAAGTGCGTATTAAAAGTGATTTGTTCTTCTGTATTATAAAGTAACGTTTATGCGTGGATTAAAGCAGTAAGTCCACTACACATCACTCCCTACTAAGTAGGAAATAGTGCCAATGGAACTTGGCATGTACGTCCATTTCCCACGTTCTATTAAACAAATGCAACATTAGTAGTTTTATTCCGTAATTTTCTCAACTTATTTTGCCTTGAAGATCAAGTCAGTAAAATAGTCAATTCCTTAATTATCTCAAAACAGTTAGATATATTTTTTCAAAAAATTCTTTTACCGTATAACACTATAATAAATATAATAAGATAAAAATTGGTATTTTCATAAATCAATTTCAACAAGATAAAACTGGAAAGATATATTCAAAAGATGTTATTCGAAAACTAGTTACCTAGGATTTATTTATTACTTAAAGGATATCTTTTTAATATAACCTTAATTTATATCTTTTAATAAAATCAATTTCTTAAACCAATTTTAAATCTTATATTTTATTGAGCCAAACTTCCACACATTAATTCTAAACATACAATAAGCCTATAATAGAAATTCTAAACTTATTCTACCCTGATGCTTCTAATGTTGAACCACCAGTAGATTTCGAGTCTTGATTCACCAAGGGACTCGAGTTCCTTGCAATTGAGTTTCTTCCATGAACTCTTCAGTCTTCAAAGTCACAGGAGCTCCCTTTCCACTATTGATGTATCCTTACTCCATTAAGACTTAAAAACTTATTTCCTGTAAATCATTATCTAACACACACATCATTCATAAAACACATGAGTTTGCTTTTTTTTTGTTATTCATTCATCAAAACTAGGGTTCAAAAGCTAGGACCCTAAAGCCCAAAAAAAAAGGCAAGTTCCCTTACACCATGCACCTTTTTAGGTACTCAGCACCTTAAAAATGATTTTTAATATTTTCAACAATTTTAACTTATTTTTAAACATTTGTCTAGAATTTTTTGAAAGTATTTTGTAATTTTTCGGAGGTACCTCCTATTTATTTAATTTTGCAATAGTTAATTAAAGTATCAAAGAAGCTTCAAAAATTATGAAATGTTAACACAAATACTAGACTTTACAAGGAATTTTTAAATATGTTTTTCCATCATTTTCAATTTGTGAATAAATTTTTATGAATTTCTTAAGCAAAATGCATAACCGAACGAAACAAAGTGTTTCGGAAGCTTCTGAACCTTCCTAGCCTGATGCTTGCTCCCCAAGGATGTATAGATACATCCTCTAGCTTGCCATGCACGGATGTTCACATATGTACACTAAAATCAATCTTAACTAAATTAAGTTAACGACAGAACATTTTCACAAAAGGCAAGAAAAACTCTTGAAAAAGAGGAAG
>SNQN01007167.1:0-17079 GCA_008642245.1 Bassia scoparia | reverse complement strand
AGGGTTTTAAATAAAATTTCAGATTTAATTACTAATGAGTTTTGAGGTTTTGATGATTCTAAATCATGTTTTGTATGAAATAAACTGGTTATAAATTATTATATATGTATACAAGTTTAAACCTTCTCTTTTGCAAGTTCCAATAAATTTCAGATTTTTCATAAATATTTTTGAAGTTATTAGTGTTGAGAATTTTGAGTTTTCACTTCAAAATCAATGGCTTAATATATAGTGCTACTAGTATCAGCATGTTTTGAATTGTTGTATYGTTTTCGGATGAAAAAGAAAATTTCCAGATTTRTTAAATGAATTAAAAGGGCTGAATTCCTTGTTTGAAAGATATATTCTCATGATTTTTCAAGCTAGGRCGATAGTATAATATTTATACTATCAATGGGGGTTGTTGTGAGGAATAAAGTTATGATTTTAGTAACTTTTGAGKCCCATTAAAACTTAGTATTGCTGTAAATTAAATGTCAAGTGTGTTGATTCAAGTTTTGCTATATGATTAGGAGGAGACTTCGTAGAGGTTGATTTCTAAGTGTTAAAATGGTTTGTCGCTCGGTTTGTTCAAGGTACGTACTACTTACGGAGTCCTTAATTTCCATGTATGCTCGTAGATGATTGAGAACTTAGAGGCATGAGTAGGAAACGTCCAAGGAATTKTTTGGTACTCACAAATGGATTATTTGTTGTGTCATGGTCTATATTTGTGGAGATTGAGGAATATTATGGAATTGATTATTCATGAGTTTGGATATGGAGGTTGACAACTAGTCAATTGTCTTTAATTAATTGTTTCGGTCTATTGAGGTAATTTATAATACAAGGATGGATTTACTGGGGTCAAGTAAAACTTGTCMCACGAGGTGGTTTATAATACAGGAATGAATTAAGTGGAGTCAAGTATCACTTGCTTCATGAGGTAAATTTTGATATATGGTTGAATTCAAGTGGAGTTAAGTGTAACTTACTCCATGAGGTGATTTTATTACTCGTTCATGACTTAATGTGTGAATTGAGTAAAGGGAAGTATTCAAGTCTTAATGACGAGGTTAGTTGGCTGTCCAACAGGTTTATTAATTAAAGGATTGGTCTGTGCTAAAAAGATTGGTATGTGTTTTGTGGTCTTGTTTGTGAGTCATATGAACTTGTCAATAATTAATAGTTAAATACTAAAATATGAATGAGCAATAAAACTCTGAATTGGTGCATGTCTGGAGTATTGACAATCAGGGGTTAGGGTTGCGATTTTCTTCGCTTCCTTCCGATGGCCGTTTGATCAATGCGTCCCTCTTCAAGTTTTTCTTACTATTATTTTCATTCTGGATAAATTAATATCTCTGTAGATAGAAGTTGAGTTCTAGAGTATGCTCGAGTCAGCTTGGTGACGGAAACTTCGCTGCCCGTTGGTTCACCCACAGTTGGGATGCCTTCGATCGGGATGAGTGCATGAGAGGTGTTGTCCGCCTGTGATGAGCTCTGCGTTTGCATGTCCTTTCTACAAGCCTGATGTAAACAGTAGGGTATGTAAGGTGCGCTGGCTTGCTTATGTCAACATCTTATCAACAAATTTTGCTATGAATAAAATGTAGGCCTGATGATGTGAGGAGTCATTGAATTGGATCGTAGTAAGTTTTGGTCGGAGTTGTACAAATTAGGTTGATAGGAGCATTGGGATTTTGGGATTGTTGTTGTATTGGACAAGCTGTATGTAATAATGTAGTTGATGGTTTTGGTCTGAGTTTGGTATCAGCTGTATCGTATAATGTTGTTTAAGTGTTATGAACACCACATTGGTTTTCTTTTGTTTCTAATCGGTGTCGTATCGGTATGTCCAGTTTTTAAGGGAGATGTTGTCCTTTTGTTTTCTCGACTTGCGTATGTTTGTATGTCTCAGCTTTTGCTTGATTGCAGTGTTTTGTGTTTTGTTGTAACGTCCACATTTTCTTCTTTCGATGGACCCCTGTGATGATCCTTATTTCCTTGGAAATTATGGGGAGCAGACTTTTTTACAGGATTTGCAATCAGGTGACTAGCCTTGGAATGGTTGGGCAATGAGGTGGAGAGCCGATCGTACTTTAATAATTTGTACAGGCATTGTAAATCGTACAGAAGATTTGATATTTTCGAGCTTATTATGTTTAAAAAGGGCTTTTACCGTTATTCGCGAAATAAGGCCTTAATGGTTCCCACTTGTCAAATGAATTTTTTACATTTCAGATTTTTACATCTCTGGTTTGAAACTATTTTCATCTTTGGATTTCCCGCTGCAAAATATTATTTAGCCCTAAACGTTTTAAACGTGCAGTGACATGCAATAGTCTCTCCGTATTTTTGGCTTAATATTTACAGGTAAAGTGGACGAATATTGGGGTGTTACACAGTTCAACCCTCTTGCTATGGTGCTTGGTCATAGATCTGCTGGGGTCGAAAGAAAAGCTACTCTGCCCTATGAGGATGCTGACCTTCGGTGTTAAATCATTGCGAAGTTCCTATGGTCGGGAGACTTTAGCACAATGTCTCCAATCTCACCAATTAGATTATTGGTCAAAAGGGTGTGACTTATGTAGGTGGTGTGCGGAAAAGGAAGGATGATGGTAAAGGTGATACAGTTCTTGCTGGGGCCAGTACAGAATCAATTCAGGCTACATATGCTTTGGTGAAGCAACTTAGTGGCCAAAACCTTATAATGCAGAATATGATGAACAATGTCACTGCCCTATGCTTTGTACTTCAGGAATCCTACAGGAGAGTTAAGACTCATCTTGACAAAGCTAGTATTCAAGTGAAAATGGATCCTGAAGAGAAGGAAGAGTCATTCAAAGTTGCCGGTGATAGTGATGATTAACTGATCTCTGAGGAGAATGAAGAGGAGGAAAAGGAGGAAAATGAGGAAAGTGTTTCAGAGACTCTCAAGGAAGAGGAAGTTGATGGGACTGAAAATGACTTTGGAGCAGATTGAACTTCCTCTATCTATTCTCTAATTCTCTTTTGTTGTTAACCCCTCTTATTTCTTAAACTCTGTAATTGGTTTCCCCCTTCATTCCCAAATTACAAAAACATTACTCTTATGTAATTTGGTCTGCTATTGGTTTGTAATAACTATTTAATTAGGACAAGTAGCTTTTGGTACTTTGCGGGAACAATGGTAGAATCAGCATCCCTGGAATGTTGTTTGAGCTACCTGAATTAGCTTGAACTTAATATAATTAGTAGTTTAACTACTGATTGTGTTCTGTTATTTGTTTAATTTCCTCGTTCCTTTGATTCTTTTGATGATGCCAAAAGGGTGAAGCAGGTTAAAGTTCTAATATCTTCTATCTATCTTAGGGGGAAGCAGGTTTTCTAATATGATCTATGTGTGTTGTAGAACCTAGAGCAAGGTTAAAAGCCCTGCTAGAGGTGCCAAACCTGAGTGGTCTGGAAGTAAGTGTATTGAAAGCACTTTACTTCTTTTCATCCTAATGGCATGGAAACAAGTTTGATGTTCTTATTGCGAATGCATGTTTAARTCTAAGAGCTCTAAGTCTAATTAGTATTTGCCTATGGTACTTAGAAACTCTTTCTTAAATTGTTGCCAGTTAGTTGTGAACTGATGTACTTGTGAATGATGCTTAATTTGCAGGAACAGTACGAGACCAATGCCTTGAGTTCCTAAGAACTCCAAAATTTTGAATTCGTTCCCAAGTTTAATGATATTATTTGCAGGGGGAACTTGATGGTTTGTCATCATCAAAAAGGGGGAATTTGTTAAGCTCCTAGTTTGAGTTTTGAATGATGACAAACTACATTAAACTATTATATTGCATGCAAGTTTTTGGTTGCATGTGCAGGTACCAAAGAACAAGTACAATGGATGAAAAGACGAAGCTCAGGAAGCCAAGTCTTGAAGATTGCAAAGAAGACCAAGATCTTAGTGTTACATAATTAGGTCTTAGATGCAATGTAAGTGGTATGAAGGTTTGTTAATGCACTATAAAGGTTAAGATTAGAAGAGATGAGATAGTTGTGGATGACAAGAACCTCAGTTACTTGTCATACACAACTACAAATAAATTTGGTTGACTGGAACAGTCTCGGAACAGATTCGAACCAGTCCCCTCGAGTTTACTTCATGCATTCGTATTTTAGGAAAGTTTTCTTTCCGCGCAAATTCATTTTCAAAATACACGGATGCTTGGGTTGTTATGCAAGTAAGATAATCTTAAGTATGGCAAGTATGTTATATTATATTGCACTATTTTATTTGATCTCAAATAAAATCAGTGAGAATATTTTCCGTGGAATTATTTCTATATTCCCAAGGAAAAATATTCTCTTACAATATTCTATAACATACAAGCCAAAGGCTTACTTAAGAACATTAGCTCGCATACAAATCCTAACACTTTTGCACGATCATAATTCAGATACACAATTGCCAAAGTACTCTCTCTCAAAGTCTAAATCTAGCATAAAACCTAATACCACATTGCTCTGAAAATACTCTCATTTAAGCGTGTAAGGCTAATTGTTTTGAGAGACAAAGTGTTGTCATTTGAGCATTCTGTGAGTTCAATTTGCTGGGGAAGTTGATCGGAGATCATCTTCATTTGAATCACCATAGTTGGTGGTTAAGTTGAACTTCCATAGGTGGAAGTTGGGAATCATCTTGTGCATAGGTGCATAAGTGATTAAGTGTAATTCTTTTTGTTCTTCTGACTTGAATAATAAAAAGAGTAAGTGAGTGGAAAACGTAGACTTATTAGAAGTCAAACTTCGTTAAATCCGTGTGTTGTTTATTTTACCGCAATTATATTTCCGCTGCTAAAGAACTGTTCTCAATTTGTTCTTCATTCAGTTGAAAAATTTACAATATTCATATTACACTCAATTCACCCCCCTTCTTGAGTATAACTTGCACTTACATTTGGCCCTTTGCATAGCCTTGGCAATGCCATCCATTCGCACCATGACCTGAAAGGAACAAACACAAATTAGAAATGCGAAGAAGAAAACTATAAATGATAACTACGATGGAGGAAACTTGGAATATTTTCATTAGAAAAGAAAGAGATTGCATGTACCCTCTAAGTACCTAGGAAGACTGTCCCAATACTCCTTTGTTGCGCAGTTGACCGTTTTAGAGACAATTATTTGCTCTAAGATTTCTGGAAGCAAAGTGGTCAGCTTCTTCTTTCTCAATCCATCTGCCATCATCAGCCTCGCTGGCCTTTAGTCTGCGATTAAAGAAGGATGATTTTTGGCAATAAATCTCTCCATGCCTTATACAAAGTTCTTGTTTGGCTTCACTACAATAGTTGGGCTCTTTGGCCTCTCGAATAAAGGTGTGATGAGGGGAGGATCGTTGATCTCATCTGTCAAGTTCAGGGTAGCGAAGTCTATCTTCTCAATGCTTTAGACAAAGTCAAATTTTGAGAAGGAGGCATTCACCTCCTCTGATTTCTTGCGAACCTCTTTGAGCTCATAAGCATTCGATTCATGTTCGAAGGATCCACCAGCTGCGAACCCAATAGCCATTGCATCCTGACCTTCGAAGGTTCGATGCTCCATACGTACCTCATCATCGCCTTCGACACTTGATACATAGGGAATGGTATCCGAGTCAGACAACCCTTAGGATTTGGGTTGCGAGGAAACTTAATTGGAGTGTTTTACAAACTCTTTGACCTCCTTTCATAAGTGCACTCTGAAGACTGCGACCTACTAGGGGTTTGCCTCCTAAACAACTCAGGGTTTAACCTATAGGTGTTCAAAATGCGATCCTCCGTGGGATAAGCATTTGGCCCAAGTATGGAAGTACGATCCTAATTAGATGATGTACTTAAGGGTTGATGCCCCTTCGCATTAGGTTCAGACAACGATGGGGTATGTTGTTGATTCTCTCAAGCATACTTCCCAGAAGAAGATTTCTTCAGGTGCGATAGTCCATAGCATGACTAGAGTGCGAAGTGTCCCCCTTATTCTTTAAAGGAGGAGGAGTGGAATGAGTTCTCTTTTTCTTCTTCTTTTTCCTCTATGATGAGAGGTCCTTTATTTTTTCCAGTGGACGAGGGGTCCACCAACTTCCTTTTATTTCCATTCGCAGTAGATGGCTCTCTGATAATAATGCCAGGAAGAGAAGGCTGCGAGTTGTGCCTTTTCTCCTCAACCTGCGAAGAGCTCTTATGGCCTATTTTTTCCTCGACGTGCGAGGAGGACTTAGCCTTTTTCTTCAACACAACGTGAAAGGAAGACATTGGTGTTTTCTTCTTTTCCTCACCCTTTGAAGAACTCTTGGTCGACTTGGTCTTCTTAGGGGTTGAGACACTCGTCGCCATTAGAATATCAGATGTCTTTGTCAGATTCTGCGAAGCAAGAAAGAATAAGTGAGTATCATCGCAAGAATAATAGAACATCACCAAATGTGCGGTGCTGGAGACACATGTGACCATTACGGGGTTCGCACCTCACATTTGAGCAAGCGTTCATGCAAGGTGCAACTTCATCGTTTTGTGTTTACAACACATTTGTTTTGCACAATTAATAAAACCTTATGCGATGAAAACACTTAAGATATAACTACAATATTGAAGGAAGATAGAGATGAAAGTGTGATGGTTGATACTTACCCGATATAAGGTGTTTCTCTCTACAATGGTCTTCAATAGAAGGTCAGATGCGAGAGTTTTATACTCTGCTCGCTCCATGGTTTCTTTCTTGATAGTTGGGAGTGCGACGCGAACTTATTCTGCGCCTGTCTCTTATACACATCTAGATGTGTATAAGAGACAGGGAGTGCGACGCGAACTTATTCTGCGAAACAAAGCACTTTGTTAAAAACAGTACAAAGATACAATTTGAAGTAAGAAGTTGCAAAGCTACCTCTCTTTCGCTCTTCAACCCTGTGACCCCCAGCAAGGCCAAATGCGACCAAGAAATCTCAGTCATAAGAGAACTCTACAAAAGGTGCCCAAGACTTGGGAATAATCACTTTGCGATTCTTCACCTTATGAAAATACCCCACAGTTCCAAAATATGCGAGCTGCTCCTCTTCTTTGGAGTCAGCCTTGGGTACTCATCTGATTTGAAGGTGTTTTTTGAACCTTCTCCACTCTGAAAGTATCTTCGCACTACTTGTGTCACTTATGTGAACAAGGAAGAAATCAGCCTTCCAGTTATTTAGTTTGTTGGGCTTGTCGATTGCAGTCATGTAGCCCTCTTTATTCAACARTTGGAACCAGCCCGACTTGCACCTACTATTCTTGACTAAGTGGTGTATGCGAAGGAAGCTTCCGTCGACATAGGTCATCTCTTCAACCTRCAKGTGGCCATATAGCCTAGTATGTGACACTAAGACCTTGGTGTTAGTTGTGCGATGCCTATCCCATAGGCCTTCATCAAGTTGATGAAAAAGGTCTTCAAAGGAAAGCGAATGCCTAAGTCTACAACGTCTTTGTAAACTACGAAGGTGTCCTTAGGAGTCTAGGTTATACATGACTCCTCCGTAGGTATGATAAATTTCTCCTTCACCTTCGGCTCAACCAAGCCAATGTGCGGAGCGTATGTGGCTTTATTCTTCCTCAGTGCGAGAATCCAGTTCTTTCCCACTCACACTAATATGAGTCAGGACCTGTTGTGTCCTTCTCATCATCTTCACTGGATTCCACCTTCTCGCTACGGGTTGCTTTGCCCTTGATCTTTGTTTCTACAGTGTAGGGAGCAATAATCATTTCGACGTCATCATCGCCGAAGTCAGCCTCTATCGCAGCATCTAATGCTACATCTTCATCCTCATCCCTAACATTACCGTCACCTCGCCCTGAGGTGCTAAGAATCTTATTTACCTCAGCATCCTCGTAGATCTAGTCCTTAGGCTTCCTTTTTGCGACATACTTTTGACGAGGGATTGTTATATCTTGCATGGGATGAAGACTTATTGAATGCGAAGATGGAAAACAAAAGGTCGAAGAGCACTTAATCGCAATTAAACTGGGGGAAGTTGGCCTGGGCTCTTTGAAGCCCCAACTCTGTGCTTATTAGGTGAAGAGTCCATTGAACTTGCATCGCTCATGATTATTACTTTGATAAAAAAAAAAAGAATAAAGAATAAGGTGGGAAGAAAGAAAGTGCGATCAGTACCTAGTATATGAGCTGAACCAAAAAGTTTTCGAGGTCTAAAAGGGTGAAGTGTGACGCCGAGTTTCTGAAATTGCGAACGTAAGTTGGTCTTCGAACATTTTGAAAGTCCGACGTGGAGAGTGAAGTGCGAAGGTGGTATGAAAAGTCAAAGCGAAAAATTTCTCCCTCTCTAAATCTAAACCTATTTATATGAGGAGATTGACTAACTTCCACTACAAAAAAACAAGTGAATAGCGACGGATTTCAGTGACGGATATATATTCGTTCCTAATTTAGATACGTAAAATTAAAATCCGTTTCAAAAAAAACAATTAGCAACAGATTTTTTATTCCGTCACTAAATTAGTGACGGATTTAAAATCCGTATCTAATTTTAGTGACGGATTTTTTCATCCATCACTAAATTAGCAACAGATTATAAATCCGTCACTAATTTAGTGACGGAATTGTTAATCCGTCACTAAAATGTGTTACGAGTTACACTCCACACCTTCGCTATTTAATCTGTCACTAAAATAGCGACAGATTTATTAATCTGTTGCTAATTTAGTGACAGATTACAAATCCATTGCTAATTTAGTGACGGATTTTAAATCCGTCACTAAATTAGTGAGAGATTTTTAAATCCGATCCGTTGCTAAATTAGTGACGAATTTTTAATCCGTCACTAAAGTATTGACGGATTTTTAAATCCGTTGCTATTTTGTGTTACGACTTGCTTGACATGCCTTTGCTAAAAAGGCCAACTATTAGTTAGAGACGGATTTAAAACACCCATTTCTAAATTTAGAGACGGATTTTTGAATCCGTTGCTAATTTAGTGACGGATTTTTGAATCCGTCAATAATATTTCTTTTACATATTATTAATATTACCGAGAGATGTATATAAGTTGTGTTTGGAGTAGTTGGTTGGTGCGCCTCTTTGTGACTTTAAGGTAACGGGTTCGATCCTCAAGAGAAGAAGGAGAAAAAGAGTAAAGGAGCGTGAATGGGAGTGGAGGAGGTGTATGGATGCGTGAAAATAGTATGTACAATTTAATGTTTTTGCTCAACTAAAATTAGAAACGGATTTTAGAATCCGTCACTAATATCAGTGACGGATTTTGCAATCCGTCACTAATATCAGTGTCGGATTTAAAGACGGAACTATATCCGTCTCTATATTCAGTGACGGATTTTGTAAATCCGTTGCTAAAGTGGATTAGCGACAAAAGGTTTAGTAACGGATCAAATCTGTCACTAATTCCGTTGCTAAAGTAAATTAGTAACAGATTTGGTGAATTTAGTGACGGATTTTTCCGTTGCTATTTGGCTATTTTTTGTAGTGTTCCCCAATTCAAAATTTACATTTGAGAGGCAAGTAAGAAAAGGGGGGAAAAGAGAAATTGGGTCACGAATTCAGGCCCAATGGCCTGCGAGCAACGAAAAAAGAAAGTAAGGAGGAAAAGAATAGTTGGGCTATTCGCCAATCAAGGTCCTTCGACCCAGTTTTCCGCCTAACAAAAAAAAAACCTTATCAAAGTGATACACTTATGCATGTTTCATTGTATTACAAAGCCGTTAATTTGAGATGCCATGGTCAAACACCCTTCAAACCCAATGGCATTGAGGGTCTTTGAGGGGCAAATGATGTGCCAAGTGAAACCACTAGCCACGTGTTCACTCATTACAAGATCAAGCAATCTACGTGGCAAACTCTACGAGTAAAATAAATCAAATCAGAAGTAGATCAAGAATCAGATTTTCATACGCCAAAGTGGTAGTAATGGATAATCAACATTTGGATGAGTGACAAATGTCACACATCTAATTAAGCTTCGAAGGGTCAAGGTATAAGCACCTATAAAAACCCTAAGAAGCCCATTCATTACGATTTTCAATATTCTCAACAACCAACCAACCAACAATTGAGAGCATCTCTCACTGGTTTCTCTCTCTAATTCTCTTAGCACATTTACTCCTTTAATTCCTGTACTTACTTAAGCATCGGAGGGGAGATAATCCGAATATGATTATTCTCCTTTAATTTGTGGAGTTGCTAAGGAGGCGTAGCACATTTAAGGTGCTAAGGACTTGGACTAGATTAGATCTCACCTTTGCTAAGGAGGAAGTGACAAGATCCCACCTAAAGTTCCATCGAGGTCGGCTCTCCCGGAGTAGCATTGACGGGAAGCTTCCACCCCTCTCTCAACCCAAAAGCCGAGGAAATCTTGTGGCATAACATGATTGCGCCTGCTACAACAATAACTACCTATTTTTTATAATATATTAGATAAAACATCAACAAAGAAAAAACAAGAAACTATCTAATAAAAACAAATCTTCTCCGTTTACCACCCTTCACGAAACGACTTATTTAACTTCCATTTTCATTTTGTTTTTTTGGCAATTTTTAAAAACACTCAAACCGATTTTAATATGCTTTATAGACTAAGTCAATTAATTCAAATATAGTAGTCTTTTTTCACATCATATAAAAATTTATTTTCAAGTTATAAATATTGTTGAAAAACCTTGATCTTCTTTTCGAACTCAACTAATCACAAACAATTAAATAAATTAAATATTGTACATTTAATTTACTCCGTAACATACATCCAATATGTTAGTACACACGTAAGTACTGTGTAAGATATAAATTGGCACTCACCGCTTAATTTTAATGAACAGAAATTTATTTCTTCTTACATAATCTTATTGAAAACTATTTGTTATTATGGTATTAATTTTATATTTTCCCGTGTCAATGAAACATAACACATTAAAAAAAACATAAGAACAAAGATAGTCTTAATTTTCTACTCATAATTGGTTAAGATCGCGATATTGCACTATTTTATATATTCATATATAAAAAATAAATATGCTAATAACTTCTACTAAATAGTTTGAGTCATAGAATTATTATTTTTAGATAGAATTTGACAATCGAATTTAGTGTGAATAATCAAACTTAAACATAATTTGATTGAAAAAATAATAAAAATATAAGAGAAACTAGAATTTATGGTTGCAAAAAAATTAGTTTATATATTTTATGACTATGCAATGTTAATTTATTTTTATTCTTCTTAAAATTTCTTGTCAAGAAATCGTAAAAGTGAAAAACATAATTTTTGTAGTTTAGAAGTTAAACTAACATGAAAAAGTCATTAATTATATCATACAGAGTAGTTTATATTATAATTTAAATTACATAAGTAGTGGATAATAATCTATAATTTTACATATATATTAAGTGACAAATAATAGAACATCGTTGTTTTTTTTTATAATGTAAAACGATATAAAGAAATTGAATTATGTTTATACTTAGAATATATATTTTACGTTTTCTTAATATTCATGCAACCTACAATCAAGTAAATATCTATATACTTAATCAAATCCTACTCCCAATAATGGCCCATACCCTCCAATTCACTCCTCCAAAATAAATCACCCAGCAACACTTCCTCCAAAACACACAAAAAATTTCAAAATAACACCCAAAACCCACACAAATCTTATTAGCAATTGTAGAATTTATTGCAGATTTTTGTTTTTTTTTTTTAAAAAAAACCCAAAATAATCAAAGTAACACCCATCAATCCTATAAGCAATTGTTGAATTTTACAAGTTTTAATTTCTAATAAGAATTTTCTAAATTTCTCTCTTTTTTTTCGAAAATTGACATGTACCTAATATATAAATCTTTTATTATGGAGATTACAATCAACTTGTAGGAGTATATAAGGATGTCTTCAATGCTTCATTAGTGAGGTTACATTGTCATTTTCTTTTTTCTTTTATAGTTGTTAGAACACCCTCTCCCAAAATCGTCCCTCAAAAATCACGCCCAACACATTCTTCAAAAACACCCCCTTCCTATTAATCCCTCTTAAAAAAACATACAAATAATAATAAAACTTAACTTATCACACATATCTTCTTTCTTTATTTTACTTAGTATTTTTTGCACGCGATGCGTACATGTAGAGAATAAATTATTATAAATTTTGTAGTGTTTTTCGATACCATAATTCAATGGTTTTTTTAAGTTGTTCATTGATTGTTTATGTATGGTTGATTGTCAATATATTTGCAAAACAAATTTAAATAATTACTATGTTAACATAATGAAAGAACAATAATATAAAATAGAAATCAATAATCGAAAATAAAGATTTTACGAAAAATAACAAAAAATATTAACGATAACAAAATTGATCGAATTGTACTTAAATCTTTCAGTTACGGAGTCACAATATTATTAAAAGTGAATTTCTCAAACCAAATTAAAAAGACGACAAATCGAACATAAAAGGTGGATCTAAAGAAATAATTGAACACCCATTGATGATCATAAATTAAGTTTTCCTAACAGAAACACGAAATTTTTATATGTTTGAACTAAAGATTAGAAGAAGTGGAAGAAGGGAGACTGATTTAATGGAGAGTATGAAATGAGAATTTTGGTATTTATACACTCATCAAGTGAGTAAAATAATCTTTTGTAAGAAAAATTGTATAAAATAGTATGTATGACAATTAATTGATTTACTGAAGAGAAAATTGATAATATTTAGATATCATTAATTTAATTATTTAGGAATAATATTGAATTGATTAAGGAATTTATTGGTTTTAATCAATAAAAAGTAAGTAAGGAAATAATTATCAATATTGTTTTGACCATATATATTTAATTAATCAATTAAGAGCTTAATTGATTGAAAAAAGTATAATATGTATTTTGACATTTTTTTTTTTAATAACTTCATGGTTTATTTGTAAATAATCGATACTAAAGGTTTAAATGAATTTCAATGTGGGGACACCATCGTATCTCCCCTTCACTTATGTAATAGAGATTGCAATAAAACTATTGTCTAGATTCATTGTATTTTGATTGACCTATAACGACAATGATTTAATGTTAATTAATGTTGATTTTTTTATATTAATTGTGATTTTGAAAAAAACTTACATGCAAATAAGTTGATTAATGCATTGATAAACTAATGGCTGAATTTCTTTTGTTAAAACTATTCAAATTATTTATCCAAATTTTGCATTATTAATACCTTAATTTTCTTTTAGGATGATGATTAATTAATTTTAAAATCTAATTTATTAAGGGTAATATGTGTAACTTCATGGACGGGACACCATGCTCCCCCTGCTTATATATAGAGATTATACTTGATCAAATCCTTCTCCCAATAACTACCCCATACCCCATCCCAAATCAACTCCCTCCAAAAATAAATACCACAATTACTCTCCTCCAAAAACACACAAAATTTCAAAATAACCAACCCAAACCCACACACAATCTAAGTCAATTGTGAATTTTATTGTTAGATTTTTTTAAAAAAAAACCCAAATAATCAAAGTAACCAACCATCAATCCTATAAGCAATGTTGAATTTTACAAGTTTTAATTTCTAATATGAATTCTAAAATTTCTCTTCTTTTTTTTCGAAAATTGACATGTACCCTAATATATAATAAATTTTTCTTATGGAGTATACAATCAACTATTGTACGGAGTATATAAGGATGTCTTCAATGCTCTCAATTAGTGAGGGTATACATTTGTCATTTTCTTTTTCTCTTTTATAGTTTGTAGTCACCCTCTCCCCAAACGCGTCCCTGCAAAAATCAGTCCGCCACACACTTCTTCAAAAACACCCCTTCAATACTAACCCTCTTAAAAAAAATACAATAAAAATAGAAAACATTGACTTTTCACATAACTTCTCTCTTTAATTTTGTGGTAATTATAAATTGTTTATTTATACGGAGTATATTGTTTACTAATGTTTTTTTTAATCTGGAATATATTTTTCTTTCATATCAATACCCATTTTTTCATTAGTTTTATTTTCCATTTCTTATTATTTGTGTTATTATAAATTATCAAATACTAAACAAGAAAAAATTATAAACAAGAATGCTAACCAACATAGAATACATTTTATAAATAATATCTACCTTGAAAAATCAAATTATACAATAAACTATAAAGTAAGAGTTAATATTTCTAAATTGAAGTTATTTATTTATATCTATTATAAGTATATACTAGATAATACCCAAGCAAATGCTAGACTTTTAATAAAATATAAAATACCGTAATAAATCAAACTTATGTATTTTTAATTGTGATTATTATATATTGTTTAAATTTGTGATAATAAATAGAAGGATAAAGCTGAATGGTAGCCCTAAGGGGCTGATTATAAGAAAGCTTTAAAGTGGAAAATAATATTGCCGGCAATAATTGATATTACTCGATTAGTGTATATTTTGTCTTGAAATTTACAAGTTTAATTTTCCTTTAAGTACGGTTACATATTTATATTTATATGCAGCCCAGGCTGTATTTAGCTTAACCCTAAATAGAATTTATATTATCTCAATAATAAATGTTAAAGTTTTATCCAATTACAATATGAACTTAATTTAATAATTTTTTAAATTTTTTTTCAATAATAAATATAAATAATAATAATAATAATAAATAATAATAAATATAATTAATAAGGTAGAGGTGAGAGGGAATTTGGGAGGGAAAATATGAAGGGTGGGATTGTTTTATTATATTTGTTTAGATTATATTTATTTACAAAAAGACACCATGAATAACTTTGCTAATAGAATGAAATTAAATAAATAAAATTGGAAAAAACTACATTTCATATTTACTATAAAGTACTCCATTATCATATTTTCAGTCATATATATTCTCATATTAAATTTAAAAAAAACCACAAAATGATGAAAAAAAACTATTGTAATTTCTTTTCTTTATTTAATCCTTGGTTTTAACATCTATTCCGTGGCAATTGCACGGGTAAAATCTAGTATTTGTTTTAAAGAATCAACTTTACTACTAGAATTTCGTCATAGGCCGACAGAATCTACGATCGAAAAAAAGTCGGTCGAAACACGACCAATCTACACTGCATCGTCGGTGTAATGTTATTGTACCGACCGATTTACGGTCGGTAATCCTGGGATTTTATCCCTCCATCAACCCAAAAATTAAAAAAAAACCAAAAACGTTTACCGACCGATTATATCGGTCGAGTAATATTTTTTAAAAATAAAAAAGTCCAAAAACTTTTCTTTTCGACCTCTTTTCATTCGACTCTATCTCCTCTTCGAACACAATCAAACCCCATCAACATTCACTCTCTCTCTTCGAACCTAACTCACCCCACTCCAGCGATCCCTCTCCGACGACTTCTCTCTCCTTCCTTCTAACCACTTGTGTAACATTAGGAAGCATAATGGTGTCTAATAGGACGTGTTTAAGGTTTGAAACTAGTAATGGATAGAAATGTTGAAAGTTAGGAGGCGAAAACTAGCCAAAAAACGCCTAAAACGGCCTAAATGTCAAGTATTGCTTAAAATGGTCTTGTGTCGTTCTAACCGATCTCAACCAACATCTAGGGAAGCATAATGGTGTCTAATAGGCGTGTTCTTAGTTCGAAAATAGTAGTGGATAGAATGTGACAAGTAGGAGGGAAAATGCCAAAAAAGCCCTACAAATGCCTAAATGTCAAGGATTTGCGTAAAATGGTCTTGTGTCATTTCTAACGCGACTCAATCAACATCTAGGAGCAGCATATTGTGTCTAAGGTTTGAAAACTGGTAATGGATAGAAATGTACAAGTTAGGAGCGAAAATCCTTAAAAACGCTCAAAATGACCTAAATGTGAATTTTTTGCGAAATGGCTTAGGTGTCGTTCTAACCAATCATACACATCTACGAGCATAATGGTGATCTAATAGACATGTTCTAAGGTTTGAAAGCTTAGTAATGGATAGAAATGTGACAAGAGTTAGGGAGCGAAAATCCAACAAACGCCTAAAACGACCCTAAATGAGAAATTTTAAACTCGTCATAGTCTAAACCCCTAAAATCAGATCTAGGAAACTCAAGTGAGTAAATATGACATGAACGAGCTTTAAAATACGGCGTAATCGATGCGTTAAGACTTAGGCGTGAAACTCATAAACGCCCCAAAAATTTGCCTGTCAATTGTTTATTCTTTTTATTTGGAATTTTTGCACTAAACTCCATAATTACAGGAAAAAATATACGCAAAACCTTACTGATCTCAGGTGCGGTTGGAGGTGAGCTAAAAAGGTGTTGTTTGACACGCGTTGCGGGTTTGTAAAGGGGAAGGTATATGGTTTAGGCAAAGATTAAAGCTTCTCTCTATTATGAGAAAAGCTCGCGGCCTGCCGGACCTACCTATTCATATGGTTCCGCTAAACTGGATGAGATGTCTGCGCGTTTGGAGGCGTCGAAGCCGCTCGGGCGGAGTTAGAGGAGAGAGACCGCCTTTGGGATAGGAGGAGTGCCTGCGAGATGAAGAGCAGCGCGGTCTAGCCGAGGAAAAATCAAAAACCAAAAAAGACACAATGGCCAAGTTATGTAGAGCAATGAGGCGCAAATGGCGCTTTCATGAGGCAGTTCGACGACCAGTCTTCTTTCCGCGACGCCCGATACGACTTGTTTTGGCGTTTTTGTGAGATTCGTAGCATAAAGTCTTAGTTAGTTTACCATTTATTGTATTGTACGTTTTTATTGTTTACATTTTACTTGAAAATTTTGAATACTTAAAATGGGTTGATCTTGATATTCGAATTTTTTATATTAAATATAAATTTTATTTGCATGATTACATTTATAATATATGATTAATTATGGTTTTATATTATATTATTTTTTATATTTGAAAGCAAAAAAAAAACAGTTGAATTATTTATATTAATATAATAATATTCAGTCGTGATCTGTTTTGGATTATATGGCATTGGAAAAAATAATAAAATTTTAAGGTCAGCGACGATTATCGGTCGGTATTACCGACGGTCGGTGAGCTCTCCAATTCGATCCATGTTGAGGAGAATCCGCTTTTACAACATTCCCTCCAATATCGGGTCGGTAAGG
>SNQN01007166.1:0-31483 GCA_008642245.1 Bassia scoparia | reverse complement strand
AGACTTTCTTTATTTAAGTCACGAAAAGCCACACACATTTGAACTCGTCCATCTTTCTTAGGTACTGGAACCACATTTGCTATCCATTGAGGGTACTTAAAGACATTAATGAAGCCTGCATTGTGTTGCTTGATGACTTCCTGCCTAATATTAAGGGTAACATCAGCTTTTGTTTAACGGGCTTAGCCCCCTCTATGAGCGGAATACTATGTTGTGCGTTGTCTGGATCAATACCTGGCATGTCTTCATAGGAGCAAGCAAAAACATCTCGGAACTCTTTCAGTGTTGCAACCAGTTCATCCCTTTCTTGCGGACTCAGTGTCAGACCAAGCTGTATCTCCCGCGACGTGTTAGAGATGTCAACCTTTTTTGTTTGCTCGACGACGGAATTTTTCTTTTCGTGCTCTTGCATTCCCTTTATTAACTCATTGTTGTTTTATTTGTTTTCYAMTTGTGAATTATAGCAATCATAAGAAGGAAAAGAGGAGTAAGTAGAAAGGAGCATGTTATTAAACTCTGAAGAGAGAACAGATAGGTTTGTCTCCAAAGAGACTTAATTGACAAGGGAGTGGGGGATACTACGCTCCTTGACAGACTCGGGAGGACATTCCCTAGGACTAGCTATCCTAGCTTCTACAACACTAGACTCAGACTCAGTCACTAATTAAGAATCCTCAAACATTGGTCCTTTGCCCATGGTGCACTTGATGACCTTGCCTCCTGGAGTAGTGATCTTCACGGCTTTGCGCCAACCATGAATTAAGCCTTCGACAGGTGTGATGAGAGTTGTGGGATAAAATGCTTCCTTAGCCATAGCCATGAAAAGCTCTTGTTCAGATGGAGGAGTGATTTGTTGGCCAAACAGGAGTCCCAAACCTTGTGCTTAGAGGCCATCTAGGGCAGATTCCTTGCTTGTGGGGACAGAATCCCTATCTACAAAGTTGCAATCGCTGAAAATCTCAAGTTCTAGATATCTATTGCCATCCYTTACCTAGGCGTATTGKTTAGAGSTTTTGAGAGGAAAGGGGAGACAYCCGCTATCTTTYAASTCTTGGATTGCTTCCTTCWATGTATGWCATTCTTCGGTGTCARGGCCATGTCCTATGTGGAACTTACAAAACTTGTCTATGCTCCATTTAGGAGGCCTTTTCTCTAAAGGAGGATTAGGAGTAGGGCCTTTTGGTGCAATGAAGCCAATTGCCTTGAGGTGCTCAAGGGCTTSGGCACATGGCATGCCTATCCTAGTGTATTTGCGCTTATTACGAATCACAGTGGCCTTCACCATAGTCTTGCTTTTAAGAGAATCATCYATCCTCTTCATTGCTTTGTTCATATGAGAAGTGACGACCTCCACCATATCAGTTGTTGGCTAAGTGGTTTTTGCAAATTATCACGTGAGGAAGTTACTTCTTCCTTGGATAGAACCCGATCTACATAGTGCTTAAGGATGCTATGGATCACTTCCTCTAGAATTTCAAGGACCTCGGTGTTGGACTTCTCTAGCTGAGCGACTCGGGAAGCCAATTAGTTGAGGGTCTCATTCAAATTAGCTAAAGTCACGTCCATTCGAGTGTCTTCACTATACATTAGTGCAATGGTGTTGATTGACGGAGTGCTGCTTGAGAACCGTGGAACGAACCCTGTGTCTACGAGTTCAACCATTGGTGCCTGACCTGTCAAATCAACCTGTGATGCAATGTATGTCTTAGGGGTGATCATTATTTATTCCTATTGATTGACTCAAAAATGTAAAAGTGCATGAACGTCGGAAATTTGTCTTTCGCCTTTTATTTTCATTTTCACTTTTTTTGTCACAATTTTTTTGTTTTTTTTTTTTAGTTTTTTTTGTTTGTTTTAGCTTTAGTCTCTTTTTTAAAAAGGAGAAGTTCAAAGGTCTGACGTCCGTTTACAAATGTATGACTCGAAAAGCCCTAACGCCTAATGATTCTAGTTTACAACCACTTTAACATTACGACGCCTAAGGAAAGATCACCTTGCTATATGAGGACTGTTACATGACTCAATGACTCGTTTGTTATGAATGCAAAGCTAGGGTCCTTAGTCTAAAAYCATGTASCACGTTGTCACGCTAAAAGTCCAGCCACCTAGAGTCAGTTGCTACGTTATTYAATAGGTCAGTCCCATGACTAGGCTTAGAACGATCCTTAACACATCCAACCCACTGTGATGATCAAAGGAGGTCTAAACCAGTACGGGTTTGTAGTGCACGCAGCCGCGCATCATGGTGGGGATGGGCATCAAGCTTAAGAGTTGGTTACATCGGTAGTGCACCAGCGCCAATCTTAAGCGAGCCCCCCCGGTCTGGTCTCAAGTGTAGAACACACTTATATGAGACGTGATACCTAGAAAATGGAAACTCAGTGCCAACGACCTAAGTTCTGTGTAATGTACAATGCCTAAAACACAATGTCGTCTTTAGAACGCTAAAATCGCATAAATATTCGAGTATTGCCAACACATCACTAAAGGTACAATATAAGTGCGGCTAGGTTTGTTTGCTAGAATTGAATTCTTGCTTTTGCATATTGTGAGTATGCCTGGAGTTATGTGTTTATACTCGAAATGAGTAGAGGAAGTCGCCACCACACTTCTTTTGGGAAGCTGCATAACCCGTTTTAAGCCTTGCCTATAATTGCATATAGCAAGGCGAAGGATTCCATGTCTGGTAGTGCACCAAAGGTTTGGATTAGGGGACAAGGGCAAGGGTGAAGTAGTGCACAGCACCCCCCCGCATCTAGCGGCCTCTAATCAGTTATTGCGAGTTCATTGTCCAAAAGACAACAACAAATAGTTTTCCGTTTTAAACCCTAAGCATGCAATATTACTAGGTGGTTGTTTAATAAAATACTATGCAAATAGTGTCTAGTTCGTTGTGGCATGTGTTGTTAATTTCGTATTCCAGGAGCCAAATGCCGGTTGTCCATAGTTATCTTATTAGGCGTGTAACACGAAATTTGCAGGTCTTTGTTAAAGCATATTATTGTTGTGAGATAAGCATGCATGCGCTCATACGAGGAATGGAAAGTTATGCCTTAAGGTTGATTTAAATTTGAATCGTCAAATCGTTTGTTAATCAGTATTACATGCAAATTACATAGAAAGTCGAATTTCTAAACAAGCATGCAAAAGGGGGTTTAGAATTGAGACGTTAGCCTCAAACCTACCTCGCAACACGATGTCGAAGACCCAGAACGCAGCCTGGGACCCTTAGGAACCCTTGTCGAACCTTAGAACCCTTGAAAACCTCTTAGATCTATTGCAAAAGAGCCTTTGAGTATGCTTTTATATGTTTGAATGTGTTTGAATGCGTTTGAGAGTGTTTGTGAGAGAGAGAGAGAGAGAGAGAGAGAGAGAGTTGGACCAGTGAGAGAATGCAAGTCCAAAAGCCAAAAGTTCGTCAAATGAACGGGGAAGGCTTCCTACTTAGAGGCAAAGGTTGAAATCGGCCAAAAACAGGTAAGTTTTGGGCGCAATTACGCCCAAAATTGGGCGCAATTGCGCCAATTAAAGGTCTGGATTTTGGCTGATTTGCTTGCCTTGAATAGCTTGATTGCGATTGTATAAAATCGTAATATAATCGTACGTGATGTTATACGATTATTATTCGATATTATTGCGATTGTGTCGGATTTTATTGCGATATTCGAGATTGTTTTACCTCGAATAGCGAAATTGTAATGAAATAATATCGTAATATAATCGTATAAAATATATGCGCGATTTCATACGATTATAGTTGATATTATTGCGATTATGGATGATATTATCACGATGCTCGGGATTTTCAMCTATGCTCGGTTTTGCAATGATGTGTGTCTCGAGGCGAAAATCCCGAGATGGCCCGCTATGCTCGGTTTTGCATTTTTACTTAAGAAATCCATAAATAATAAACCATATGTCGAAAAATTATGGAAAAAATATGTACAAATCTCTTGTGAAGAGTAGGGTGTTGTGCTAAAGTTTTGTGAATTTGGAATTGTGTTCATAATTTAATTAATTATCGCAAAACTGATCAAATCGCTGAAAATTCCGAAAATTACCGAAAATGCTTAGAAAAATTCAGAAAAATTTCGAAAAAATTCTAAAAAAATGTTTTAAAATAATTTTAAATTATTTCAAGATTAAAACTTATTTTTGAGGTGCTAACTACCTGGAATAGGTACCCGGTGCAAGGGAATCTGCCTTTTTTTAGGTCCTGTCAGCGTCCTAGCTCTCTCGTTTTGACTTGTGTGTTGCGAGGGGTGTCTTATCATTGTTAGTTTAGTCTCGCCCTTCTATGATCACTGAGTTTACATGAAACTAATAATGAGAAACAATGGAGAGAGCAACTCACTTTGATGATCTTCAAAGTGAATTAAGAAAAGAAACTTTATGTGGAACTTGTAATGAACACTCAAAGAAAAGTTTGCAAGAAATTTCGGAGAGAAAGCACGTAACAAGCAAGAAAGCTTAAGAGTTTTCGGTTATATTCAGCAAATGACACTACTACAAAAGAAGCCTAAGAGACCAATTGAAATAGACCAAAGAGACCGCAAAACAACCGGTCTCTAAGTGACAGGGCTCTTAAGTAAAGAGACCGGTTAGTTTTTATGATTTCTTATATTCAGCAAAGAGGCCGATTTTGAGAGAAACCGGTCTCTTTGATCTCCATTTAAGAGACTGATTCTGACTACAAAATCGGTCTCTTAGGTGTCATTAAAGAAATCGGATATAGTCCCTAATTTGTCTCTTTGATATTTTTTAAATTTAAACAAAAAAACCAAAAGGCCGCCACTTATATGTCGATGGACCTTCTGATGTCACGAATTGTATATATAAATATATTTTTTATGTGTATATATAAATAGATAGTATAATATTTTTTAAATTGAATTAAATACAACAAAAGGTAAACTAATTTTTGTACAATACTTGTTAGCATAAAAATTATCACAAAAGGTAAAATACAAAGTACTTCCTTCGTATCGTTTTAATTACGACAATGAAATATCATATTAATTGCAACAAATTTTTTTCCCTTTTTGGGTAACTTTTAGTAACTTAAACGTCTATTTTATTCGTACTAAAATATGTAAAACATGATTAGTCTACCTTAAGAAACATTATTATCTTATAATTAAAGTAATTAACAACTTAAACATAATATAATCTCACCTTATGCCTGCCCGTTCTCCTCTATAGCCACTCACAACCGTCTCCCGTCGCTGCCATCCGTTATCACAACAACCATCGACAACACCGCTACAACCACCGCGACCTCTTTACAACCCTTATCAAAAACCCATGAACCACCATCATGAATTAACAAACAACGACTGTTCTTAATTGGCGTTTTGCACGGCAGTTGTTCGCTGGTGGTTCGTTTGTGATTCGCGTTTGTGGGTTCGATTGCACAAATGGTTCGCGAAGCTTTTAATTGGGGGTTCCCGTGCAACGGCGGCTGTTGTTTCGTCTTTGTAGGTCGATTAGGGCTTAGATATGGTGGTGCCTCATGATTATGGGTCGATTGGGGTTTGGTTAGGGTGTTGGTTTGGTGGCGTCGTAGGTTCGTGGTGGTAGTTCTTTGGTGGTGCCGGTGGCTCATGTTGTGTGTCAAGTTATGGTCGTTCTTTTTCCCCACTCTCTCTCTCATAGTTATCTTTTAATTACATGCTTTAAAAGTCTTTAATCTCAATTTGCAAATTGTGCCTAGGAGTTCGTGAAGTTAAGTTTGTCGCGATTAAAATGATATGGAGGAAGTATAAAACTACTGAAAATACAATGCCAAGTCTAAAATCTATCTCTTTACACATTCTTAAACTTAAGCTTAAGCTTTAATCTTCAAACTTCTTCCTGTAACAAAAAAGTTCAAAAAATCACACATTATACATTATAGACACACCATTGAATTTGACAATAATATTCAAAATGCTAGTATGGATGTTTAAAATAAATCTCAAATTGCAATAAAACAAAAAACCTGAAAATAAATCTGAAAAAAATTAAAAATCTTTCACAAAAAATAAAAAAAAAACCAAAATAAATCAAAATTCAAAAAACTCAGAAAAATAATTCACAACTCACAATTAATCAGGAAAACAATCTCAAAATAATTAGAAAAACAAGATATAGAAGAGAAGTCTCGCTAACTTCAATTCAGAACTCATACTCGCTCTCCAATTTCACTTGTCTTGAAGGAGTGTTAGCCATGGTTTTCCTGCTAAAGCAAAACCAAGTAAAGTAACAAAAAACTCAAAAACAAAATCGAAAAATTTAAAAAAAAAAAAACCAATCCAAATAAACTCAAAAATAAAATCAAAAACCACTTAAAACCAAAACACAAATTAAAAAAACACTCAAAAATTGGAAAACCTAAAAAACTCCAGATCGAAGAAAATCCAAAAAAAACTTAAAAACAAAAATCGAAATAAACTTTAAAATCAAAATAGAAAAAAACACAATACTTAAACTCAAAAAATCGAAATACCGAGAAAATTGGAAAACCTAAAAGCCAAATCGAAAAGGCAAAAAAAATGATTAAAAAAACTAAGATCTCTATAAAGCAAACTGAAAACCCCAAATGATGTGTCATGTAAATTCAATTAACCACGTGTCCACTCACTATTGGGTCAAACGATCCTAGGTGGAAAGCGCCCTAGTGATAAAACCAAACAGATCAAGAAACAGATATTAGTGCACCAAAGTGGTAGTAATGGATAATGGTTGGTGTCGATGGGTGACAAGTGTCACACATCCTTGCTTCCAAGGGTTAAGGTAAAATGCCTACAAATACCCCGAAAAAGCTATTACTTACACACATACATTATTCTCAACAACAAATACTAGATAATTTGTCTCTCTACTTTCTCTCTCAAACCCTCGTAGCACTTTTACTCGCTTAAATTCCAGTACTTACTTAAGCCTCGAAAGGGAGATAATCCAAACAGGATTATTCTCCTTTGTCCAGGTGCTAAGGAGGCGTAACACATAGAAAGTGTTAAGGACTCAAGAAGTGCCAAGGACTATGATTAGACTGGATCTCCCCCTTGCTAAAGAAGGAAATGTTAAGGTTCTAGCGCGACGTTCAATTGAGGTCAGCTCTCCTGAGGTAGCATTGACGGGAAGCCTCTACACCTCTCTCAACCCCAATGCTGAGGTAATCTTGTAGCGTAGTCCAATTTACGTGCTACAACATTTGGCCCCATCTGTGGGGATGTAATCAAAAATGGCTTCAAGAGATGACCAAACTCAACGAAGGGGAACACTCCTCCATCGTCCAAAAAAGATAGCAATCCAAATGGTGAGAATCACCCTGCTAACTTAGTCTTTCGAGGTGTAGAAGATGTAGTAGACTTGTCACTCCAAGACTTGGACAGTCTTTATGTAACTCGCGATGTCCTTAAGAAGGAGATAGGAGCTGGAGTGTCGGAGATTATGGATTGCTTTGCTGAACAGCAAGACATGAAGGTTCAGCTCCAAGCCCTAAAAGAGGAGAATGCACGCTTGAAAGCCTTGCGTGCAGATAAATCCAAGGTGAGTGGCTGAGAAGTTCCCGAAAAGACTCAAGGCTTGGAACATAACACCCCCATAGCACCAAATCTTAAGACAATGAAGGTCAAAAATCCAACTCCTAGAGGCAAAGGCAAGTATGTCTCGACCGAAAATTGTTCCTCTAGAGAGAGAGAGAGAGAGAGAGAGAGAGAGAGAGAGAAGCCAGGTTATGAGGTATCGTAGCACTCCTAGACCACTTGCCATTGCTCCAAGGTTCACTTCTAGAAAGGGGCCTTATCGTTTTGAAAACGAACATGATGTTGAAGAGGTTTCCACTAGAAATAACAAAATAGAGGATGCAAGAGCTCTCATTGAGAGGAAAAAGCAGGATCGTGAAGCTTCCTCCATGGATGTCCGCATGATCATCCAGAGTTAAAGAGATCAAGCTGAAAGCAAGGATGGACAAAGGAATCTTGAGAATAAAATAGAGGAAAAGCTTAAGCAAGCCACTCATGACAGTGAACACTCTGTTACATGGTCCACTCCTTTATGCACAGATCCATCGCATCGCTCTATCAAATCTCATGCTCCATCTCATAGCACGTTAAGGCATCTAAAGGATCTATCCCATCGACACAAACTAGAGGTATGGTCCTATCGAAGTGGAGGGCATCACCAAAGTTGAGTTCGCCTATCCCAAGAGCATGGAAATCCTTCACAAGGGATGGAAGGGATATTGCAAGTGCTCTCCCTGCCTATTAAAATTCCATTCTCCAGCACTATCCTGATGGCGCTCCAAACACAGAAAGTCAAATTTCCCTCAATCGAGGCGTATTACGGTTCCATTGATATCGACGATCACCTGGCAATGTAAATGAATCTCATGTTGACCACTCAAGCAGGTGATGCAACCTGGTGCAAGTACTTTCCAGTCACCCTCAAGGGGATGGCACAACGATGGTTCAGCGGCTTACCTTCAGTTTCCATCCATAATTTCTCAAATTATCCATCGTCTTTACTTATCATTTCATGGCAAATTGCCAAGAACGAAAAAGTAACATCCATTTGGCAAGATCCAACGACGTCACAACGAGAAACTGCGAAGCTATGTCAAGCGCTTCAACAAGGAGACCTTGCAAATCCTAGGCTTGACAGACCGTCACAATAGACAACTTCTATCATGGACTGAGTGATGATATCACTTTCAAATTCGACATGATTAGGAAAAATTGCCAAGACCTTAATGAAATTCTTGGGGAAGCCAAGACTTATATTCATGACGAGGAGATATGCTCTGTCCACAAGTCTAAGGAACGAAAGACACCATCTTCCTCAAAACCACAACATAATAACACCCAAGGACACCGAAATGGTAAAAATGATCGAAAAGAGTTCAAGATCCTAGAACATTGAAGAAGAAGAAGAATCGGCCAAAAAGGGAAGAGTCGAAGGAAATGAAAATTCAGTTACACCCCAACGGTGGAATACACCACGGACATTTTTCAAGTGTATAAGGAGGTTAGCAGGGATGTGACCATCGAAGATCCTCCCCCGATTAAAATTGAACTTGATTCAAGGGTCAATTCCGAGTTTTGGAAATATCACAAGGAAGTTGGGCATGACACTAATAACTGCTACACCTTGCAATGAACTCTGGACCACTTAGCACACCAACGCAAGGTTAAGAAACACTTGATAAAAATATTCTTGAAAAAGTCTCCCTCAAACGAGGGTGCCCAAACGAAGAACATTTTGATTCTGGGATTGTTCCATATGATCTCTAGAGGATTCGTAGCACGAGGTCAAACTGCTTAAGGCCAAAAGGATTATGTGAGAAATTTTCAACAAGTAATGGTCTTAAACAAAGAAGAGGGAGATGAATTTCCGGATGTGCTAATATGCAAAAAGAAACACGGGGAGGTAAGCACCCCCCATGACAATCCTCTCATAGTAGAAATGAAAGTGGCAGATAAACGAGTTCGTATAATTCTCATAGACAGCGGAAGTTCTTCTGACTTTATAAGCTTCGAATGTCTCCAGAAGCTGAAATATAACGACAATGATCTAGTTCCATGCCATAACCCCATCATTGGGTTAGGGGGTAGAATCATCCAACAATTGGCACTATAACCTCGCCTTTCCGATTGGGGAAGGAAGACAAGTGTAGACACATGAAGGTCAAATTCTTGGTGGTACAGAACATGACTGCCTATAGTGACATTGTTGGTCTTCCAACCCTCAACGCCTCAAAATCGGTTGTGGTAACCCATCTAATGGTTATGAAGTTTGTATGCAACGATGGTAAAATCGGGACTATCTATGGTGATCAGCAAGTCGCTCGTGAGTGCTACCTGACCATTGTACAGCCACTTGCTTAGGGTCAGGACAATGAAGAAGCTGGACCATCAGAACAAACAGTTTAGCAGAAGAGGAAAGCAGGAGAGGTGCAAATGGTTCATGGCGCTCATCAAGAAGCTATGGCAATCCATGGACTCTTCGCTACTACCTCTCGTCCTGAGCTAGGGGTTCAATAGGAAGTTTTTACCATAGATCCAGTCCTCCTCGAAAGAACAATCAAGGTTGGGGATGCTATGGATGAGGTGTCAGGGCAAGAAGTGAAAGGATTTCTTTGCCTTCACGGCGGAGGAAATGTCTGACCTAGATCCAAAGATTGCGCATCTTGCCTTGAAAGTCGACCCAGCCATGAAGCCGGTGAAGCCAAAGAAAAGGAACTTGGGACCGGTGTACTGTAAGGCAGCGGATGAGGAAGTCAAAAAATTACTAAACGTAGGGTTCATTTGTCCACGTCAATATCCAAAATGGGTATCAAATGTGGTGCGAGTCCCGAAACCATATGGACCATGGAGAATGTGTGTAGACTACACCGACCTCAATAAGGCTTATCCCAAGGATAGCTTCCCACTTCCTAAGATCGACAACCTAATAGACTCTACGGCAAGGCATGAAGCTATGAGCTTCGTGGATGCATATTCGAGATTCCATCAAATCCCTCTAAGGAAGAAGACTAGGATAAGACAGCATTTGTCACAGACAATGGGTTGTACTGTTACAAGGTGATGCCTTTTAGTTTGAGGAATACTCCTCTAACCTTCAAAATATATGTAAACACTATCTTCACTAAACATCTTTAAAGGAACGTAGAAGCCTACATTGATGATATAATCATCAAAAGCAAGAAAAAGGGGGATCATGGTAGGAATCTAAGAGAGACCTTCGAAACGCTTCTCCACTATGGAATGATGCTTAATCCAAAGAAATGTATGTTCGAGGTGACGTTTGGAAACTTTTTTGTATTCTTTGTAGATTAACGAGCTGAGGCATTGAGGCGAACCCCGACAAGGTAAAGGCAATTTTTGATATGCAATCACCTAGGAACATCAAGGAAGTGCTACGACTGACCGAGTGTTTAACAGCTTTTGGAAGGTTCCTCTCCAAATCAGGAGATAAATGTCTGTACTTCTTTAAAGCAATCAAGAAAAGCGTTAAGTTTGAGTGGAGCGAGGAAGCCGAAATGGCCTTGGTAAAGATCAAGGAACACCTTCACTCTTTTCTGAGATTGGTGAGTCCTATGGAAGGCGAGAATCTTTAAATGTACCTCTAAGTCTCAAAGCATGCACTGTTGGCGATGCTAGTGGTCGAAAAAAGGAGGAATCTCAATTGCTAGTCTACTTCGTAAGTCATGTACTTCAAGGAGCGGAGTTGCGCTATGCCACCACCGAAAAGTTTGGCTTTGCTCTTGTGATGGCTAGAAAAAATCTCTACCCTTACTTTGTAGCTCACATAATAGTCTTCTACACCGGTTAACCCATCAAGCAACCATTTGACAAAGTTAGAAGCATCAGGTAGAATGTTGAAGTGAGCAATACCGCTATGTGGATTCAATTTGCAGTTTGAACCGCGGAAGGCCATGAAGGGGCTAGCCTTAGCTGATTTCATTTTGAAAATGACCAGACCTCCCCCGTTTGAGATGTCAAGTGATGTTTGGATTTTGTTTGTGGATGAATCGTCCACTGAAAATGGTTGTAGGGCAGGAATATTGTTTAAATCCCCCAAGGGAGACACTTCCAAGTATGTTATGCGGTTTAAATTTCAAACATCAAACAATGAAGCTGAGTACAAAGCTTTAGTAGCAGGCATTAGAATGTGCAAAGATGTTGGGTCAAAGAAGATTGAAGCTATGACAGATTCCCATCTAGTGGTAAGATAAGTGAATGAAGAGTATGAGGTAAGGGATGACAATATGGTCAAATACTTAGCCATGGTAAAGAGAGAAACCAAAGGGCTTGAGCACTTCTGCTTGGTCCAAGTCCCAAGATCAGAAAATAATCAAGCTGACGAGTTATCTAAGCTTACTAGTTCGACGATGGAAGATTCACCAAGGTTTGTATTCTGGGAGGTTAAGAATCAAAGAAGCAATGATGAATTCGGGGATGTCCTTTTCATAGACCGAGGAAGCACATGAATGGATGAAATCATTAAATACAAGCTAAATGGTATCCTCCCTCCCGATGCACAACAAGCTAAGTATGTGAAACATTAGGATACATTGTTTGTCTACTGGAATGGCAAACTCTACAAAAAGTCTTTCTCCCATCCTCTCCTCAAATGCATCACTTCGGAAACAAGAGCAGAGGTCTTAGATCGCACATTGGGGAAAGGGAATTTGCTAAAAAAAACTCTAAGGACGAGATATTACTGGCCAACGCTCAGAAAGGATGTCGTCGACCCCGTAAAGAGGTGCCAAAAGTGTCAAATCTATGGCAACATACATCAAAGACCACCAAAGTTGGTATCCCTAGTATTATCTCCCTTGCCATGTGCTAAGTGAAGAGTTGACATTGTTAGACCTTTTCCTCAAGTTGCGGGGTAAAAGAAGTTTTTAATTGTGACGGTAGACTATTTTACAAAATGGGTAGAAGTTGAGCCAATGTGAAGCATCAAAATCCCAAATATGAATGGATTCCTATGGAAAAATATCAACACTGAATTTAGACTCCCTCAATTCATCGTCTTTTATAACGGATTGCAGTTTGATTAAAATATTTTGACAAATTAGTTATAGGATCAGGGCATAAACGCACACTTTGCTTCCGTTTCCTACCCACAGGAAAATGGACAAGTAAAATCCATCAACAAGATCATCAGTAATGAGTTTAAGAAGTTGGATAATGTTATAGGATTATGGGTTGATGAGCTATGCAATGCGCTATGGTCAATTCATACGTCCATCAAGAACTCGACATGAGAAACACCATTTACCTTGGTCTATGGTTCAGATGTCGTCCTTCCAATTGAAATGCCTGAGGCAACTCTCCGGGTCATGATGTATTCTGAAGAAATAACTGGGAAGCCATGAAGCACAATCTTGATCTCATCCCTGAGATTCGATGCAATGCTCTCCTTCATCAACAAATCTACAAGCTAAGGATGTCTAGAGACTACGACAAAAGGGTAAACCATTGGCCCCTTCAATTGAGTGACCTAGTTTTAAGGAAAATAGAATGCACAGGAAGGGCAAAGGAGGATGGCAAATTGACTCCAAATTGGGAAGGCCCGTACAAGATTTGTTAGGTATTGCGTGACGGGACATTTAAACTTGAAGATTCTTACAACCATTGACTGTAGTACCCCTGGAACACTGACAATATAAAGAAATACTATGTGTAAATCACACTCTTAAACCATTGAGTGGACCAGAAGGCACTCACAATTACAAACTTTGCGTCGACTTGAAGGCACTCAACTTTTGTTATGTCTGAAGTTACCAAGATTGAAAGGAAAGCCTTTAATACTATAAACTTCACACTATTCTAAATAGGGGCAAAATCCCCTCTTGATTTGCAAAGATTGCCTTAAAGTGAGTGTAACCTTAAAACGAGGGAAGAACTTACCAAGTGCAAAGCGCAAAACCTAAAATTAGTGAGTAAATCATGAACGTGAGAAGGACAAAACGTCCCGAAAGTTTGAAATTCATTCGAAAAATGAGTACATTGATATTAAATCCACCATTAAGGCCATCGAGCCTCAATTATGCGAAGGGCATATGTCTCGTAAACCACCGATTAGGGTCCCCCCAATCGAAACACGCGCTTGGGTAAAGGGAAAAACGTCTACCAAAATAGGTGAAAGTCCACAAAAAAATAACTACGAAGGGTAGATGGATGATTATCAGATCCTAAGGATTGCAAAGAATAGAATACTTATTTCCCTTCGACTCAATCCCTAAGTTTAAGGGAAATCAGTATGATTGATTGACTTGACACTCCTATTGAGTCTCCAGACAATCAATTCTTGGAATCTATAAACTTAGTAATTTCGTCAAACGTAATGAAAAATGAAGGACACAAGCGACATCACCGATTTGTGTTTCCAAAGCATTTCATTTGCAGTCTGATAGTGAACACAAGCGACGTCACCGATTTGTGTTTCCAAAGCATTTCGTTCACATTTTCATGGTGGACACAGGTAATGTCACCGATTTGTGTTTCCCAAGCTTTTGCTTCACATTTTGGCGACGGTGTGTATGACTTCAAAGTATTTTGTTCGCACACCAAGGATATTCAAGTTACGACATGCGAAGTATAAAACTTGATATTCAAGTTGTGACCTAAGTCTTGTATCCCATCCGAAAGTAGTTTCCTTTCACATGGTTTATAGGGGCAAGGGACAAGCATGCGAAAGAAGGTAGAGTGCATACATGAAGGAAGAGTAGTAAAAAAACAAAGTAGTTGGGTGAAAAAGTCAAACAACAAAGATTGATAACATTGATAAACACTTATGAGAGTATTCCAAAGTTATGCAAAGACTGTTGTGCGAAGGAAGGAAAATATAAATAATGCAAAAGAAGTAGAGGGATAGAGGAAGGTGCGAACTATGCTTGGCCATCACCACCATCGCCAACTTGCCCAACAATATCGACCTCCTCAACTTTGTCATCGTCGTCAAAGGAAGAACAGAGGTCGATGGAGCTTTCGCTTTTTGAATAAGAGGAATGCTCCACATCAATGAAGTCATTGACGAAGTCGGGCTCTGGCTTCGCAGGGTTCTTCTCTTCATCAGGCATATTCTCAATGATGTGGAGAGTCTCAATGTAGTTAAGCCTCTCCTCGAAGACAGCGAAGGATAACTTTTCTTCGCTTGGAACAAGTGCCAAGCCTTCTCAATTAGACTTCGCATCTCTCAAATGCCCTTGTTCTTCGCAGCGACCAATTCAGAGTTAAAGCCCTCTCGCACTGAAGAAAGCTCGTGCTTGACCTTTTCATCCATGTTACGGAGGGCAGTGAGCTCCGCATTACCTCACTTTGGTTGCAGTCTCAGTCGCCTTTTTCGCCTCCTCTTGCAGTTGAGGCATCTTCGCATCAAGATGGGTTTTGACCTCTTTCGCAGTTCGTTCTGCCACCGCCTAGTTAACTCTCTCTTCCTCCTTCGCAGCTGATTCGGTGACCTTTTAGACAAGGGAGGTATGCTTGAGCTTTAGCTGGTCGAAAGCCCCTAAGCTCTCGTGGTAACTGTACCGCACTTCATTGAGATTGGTATTAAGAGTATAATTAGCCTCTGCATTTTCCTGCTGGATGGCGAAGGTCTGCTAGTGCAAATACTCTAAGGCATCTTAGTACATCAAATCCTTATGTCGCACCTCCCAACTGGCCTATCGCATGGCCTTGGTAACGTCATCCACTCGCATCATAGCCTGCAAAAGATGAGCGTTATTAAAAAAAATTGAATGAAATGAAATGACAAGTATGAATAGACGATTATCTTTGCAAGGCTGCTCATAGCAGCTCGACAAGAACACTCGTCATAGCCGTGAAGAGAGTCCTTCTACTCCTTGGATACGCAGTCTAACATTTTTGTGACCAATATTTTCTTCTCCTCATCAGGGAACTTCCGCGAAGCGAAGCGCGTATCATCCTCTTTTTGGATTCACCCCTCGTCATTTGCCTCCTTATCTTAAAGTTCAGCGATGATAGAGGGATGCTTCTTCTCTACGAAAGCTTCGAGACCCTTGACGAAGTTGGAATCAGGCTTCGTCGCAGGTTGTGACCTCAGAGCTCGCTAGAAGGGAGCTGCAACAAACGGAGGGTCCATTGCTTCATCCGCTAAATTGAGCTCGGCGAAGTTGATTTCGTCGAAGTTCTAGAGATAGGAGAATTTTGGAAATAACCGGTCAACTTCTTCCTCCCTTTTGCGAAGCTCCTCTTCCTCTTGCTCCGCAGTGGGGGCAGGAATGGAAGGATCCGCTACTCCTTTGGAAGGAATGTTGAAGGTGTACTCTGTGAACACCTCCACTACTTCATTGGCACCTGGAATATACAAAAGAGTATCGTTGTCAGACCAACCATTTAGATCTAACGATTGCGACCCACTCAGAGTAAGCGACATCTTGTGAACTCTTACATCTACTCTCATAGGTAAACTCTAACGATTGCGACCCACTCAGAGTTTGCTTTCTAAACAACTCAAGGTTCAACCCGTACATGTTCAAATTGTGAATCTCCCCTGAAGGAGGTAAAGTGCGAAGAATAATTGGTCGAACCCAAGAGGATGTACTTGAAGGCTGGTGTCACATCGCAGTCGGCCCTAACTGCGAAGGAGTGTGTTGTTGCTTCTCTCCCGCATGCCTTTTTGAAGAGGACTTCTTCGAGGTGTGGTGGCCTGAAGCATGGCTAGATGAGGTCTTCTTTTTGTCCTCGAAAATGAGAGGACTTTTATTTTTTGCGAAGGACATGGCGTTCGCAGTGTTTTTCTTTTCGCCAGTAAAAGCTACAGGCTCTTTGATGGAGACACCCCAAGTGGGTGCCTAGGGAACACTTTTTCTCTCCTTTCAAGTAGAAGAGGGCTTCGAACCGATGCTTCCCTTCAAAAAAAAGGGAGACACCCTTAGCCTTGAGGATGTCTGAAGGCTTCTTTAGTTCCTGCGAAGAAAAACAAAGCAGGTAAGAAATCCTCTCGAAATATTATATGTCACTTTGTGACATCGCATCTTCAATTTGAGTAAAACACTCATGGAACTATGCGATGTTACCAAATTGTGTTTACAAAGCATTTGCATCGCAGCTTCCATTTAAGTAAAACACTCATGGAAGCATGCGATGTCACCGAACTATGTTTACAAAGCATTTTCATCCCACCTTCCACTTGATTAAAATACTCATGGAAGTATGCGATGTCACAGAGGTAAGCACTAAGGACATGCGAAGACTGATTTCTTGAAAAAGTGCGAAAGGAAAGAGTTGTTCTACTAGAAAGGAATGGTGCGATTGAAATGTATTGCAAAAGAAAATCGATGACGTTGCACCCCTCCCCTGGTAAATGCAAAGAATAATTCAAACTGCGGTGAGCAAAACTTACAATATACATCGCATTCTTTTTCGCAAGTGTCTTCAAACGAAGAGTGAATGCGCTAGCTTCGTAATCTTTCTTTTCCATGGTGACTTTTCTAGATTGGAGGCAAGCTGGAAAGGAGTTTTATATCAAAGCAAAAGACTTAATCAAAAAATACGATAAACAAACAAGAAAAAGTATTAAAAAAAAAGCGAAGCTACCTCTAGTCTCCTGACTAACCCTACGATCCCCAGCCAGGTTGTACGCCATCAAGAAATTTTGATGAACGAAGTACTCCGAGAAGGGAATCAAGTTCGCAGGGATCATGACCTTGTGATCCCATGCTTCAGTAGTCACACTGCGAACACAGATGTATCGCAACTGAACTTCATCAATGGCATTCAGTTCAAGAAGGTCTTTCGCTTTAAAGGAAATGTAATACCTCGACCAGGTCGATAAAGTCTTCATCATTTCGGTGTCCTTGGTAGGCACCAGAAAGAAATCAGACTTCCAACTGTTAAATTTATTAGGTTTTTCGATGGCGGTCATGTAGCCGTCCTTGTAGCCATTTGGAACCAACCCCACCGACACTTGTTGTTCTTGACAAGTGTGTGCATTCGAATAAACACATTCGCTGATAGTGGAAAGCCTTTGGCTCGACATGCCACCATATAAGTTAAAATATGACATCATAAGTTTAATGTCAATTGTGCAATGTCTATTCCATAGTACTTAAAAGGCTTACGATAAATTTCTTTAGAGGGAAGGGGAGTACAAGGTCCACCGCATCTTTATAAATTGTGAAGGTGTCATTTGGGGTTTGTGTTATGTCAAACCCCTCTGTAGGGATAATCATCTTTTCTTTTACATCCGGCTCAACAAAGCCGATGTGCTGGGCATATATGGTTTTGTGGGATCGAAGTGATAAGATCCAGTTCTTTCGCACTGCGACGGATCTTGGAGTTGCTTTATCACCCTTCGATGAAGGGTTGGTGGGTTCCAAGTCCTCGTTGTAGCTGACATCGCAGGTCTTTGGGGTTTCGTCGATAAGGGGTGCGGGAGTTAGTTCATCACACCCATCAGAGTCTTCATCCCTGACCTCCCTCGCATCTCACCTAGAACTTCTTCGGGTCTCATCTTTTACTATTAAACCTTGAGGGTATTTGAGGGGCAAATGATGTGCCACGTAAAATTCATTGTCCACGTGTCCATTCGCTATTGGGTCAAAAGATCCTAGGTGGGAAGCGCTCCGATTAAAAAACCAAACATATCGAGAATCAGATATTCGTACACCAAAGTGGTAGTAATGGATAATCGACAGTGTACATGGGTGACAAGTTTCACACATTTAAGCTTCCAAGGGTTAAGGTAAAATGCCTACAAATACCCCGAAAAAGCTATTATTTACACACTTTCATTATTCTTAACAACCAACACTAGAAAACTTATCTCTCTAGTTTCTCTCTCTAACTCTCATAGCACTTTTACCCCCTTAATTTCCGTACTTACTTAAGCATAGGAGGGGAGACCATCCGAATAGGATTATTCACCTTTGTGCAGGTGAAAAGGAGGCTTAGCACATACAAAGTGCTAAGGACTCAAGAAGTGCTAAGGACTTTGATTGGACTTGATCTCACCCTTGCTAAAGGAGGAAGTGTTAAGGTTCCACCGTGACCTTCAATATAGGTTAGCTCTCCCGAGGCAGCATTGATGGGAAGCCTCCACCCCTCTCTCAACCCAGAAGCCGAGGAAATCTTGTAGCGTAGTCCAATTCACTTGCTACAACACCAAAAAAAACCAAAATAGAAAAAGCAAACCGAAAATCCCTATAAGGATCTATTCATAGATTAAATGTAATATGCAACAAATTGAAATTTACTAATGAAAAACGAGCATCGCTTTTAGATCGAACATCGAACAAAGGAAAATCAGCGAAATTGTCGGCCCATGAATGAATTAAGAGCAACGAGAATGAACTCAAAGATGTGAGGGAGGAGAGAGCAGAGGGATTTGAATTGAAAGTATGAGAGAGGCGAGAGGACAAAGGAGAGAGCAGTGAGGAGAGAGGCTTGAAAGAGAAGTAATGAGTCTGAAATGAAAAATGAGGAGAGATGAGGGTTTAATAGTTAAATATGGAGTAATTGAAATAATGTTAGTGGGTCACACTAGTAATACTAGTAATAGAGTAAGTGAGGGATTCAACATATAGTACTGGGCCAACAATAGTGTTATAAAAAAAATTATGAATTAATATAAGAGACTGGTTTCCATATACCCGGTCTCTTACATTGTATTAAGAGATCGGTTTTAATTATCCGATTTCTTACATCGATTTAATAGTCCGATTGATGTAAATAACCGGTTTCTTAAGATTTACGAAACTAGTGACTGTACTTAACTGGCTTCTTAAAATGGTCATTTTGCCTATTTTTGTAGTCGTGTGAATCAAGWGCAACTATTTATAGGCACTTAGAAGCAATTCAAACATTCATATTTAAGGTTAAAACCCTTAAAATAAATGCATAATCAAGCTTAATCAATTTGAGTTTATTGTGATTCAAATCATTTTAATCTCCTATCACTTGTCATCTAACAGCTTTATTATAATTAAAGCATCATAAAAATGCTTTAGATGTGTATAAGAGACAGCTTAATCAATTTGAGTTTATTGTGATTCAAATCATTTTAATCTCCTATCACTTGTCATCTAACAGCTTTATTATAATTAAAGCATCATAAAAATGCWTTAAGAAGGCTCCCAATGSACGAAGTCATCAACGGACAAAAGATCAAAATGTATTGCGCATTTAATGAAGAGTAGGATGGGCGCGCGGTGCTCTCCTAGGCCACGCGGCGCGCTTTGTTACTGTCTTGTTTTGTTCACTTTGCTTAATTTTGACCCAAATGAGAGTTTAAGCCAAAACACTCCTAAGGAACCCCTTTTCCATAATTGTCCAATAAAATCACCTTCTAATTCCATATGCTCAAGGTCCAGTTATGCATAAATGTTCCAACAATCCTCCTCTCATTTATGACATAAATATTGACTAACCTCTATACTTGAAAAGATTAGAAATAAACATGTTTATGCCTTGATGAAGTTGGGCGGTCAAATAGACCCGCCCATCCTCGTCCCATGGTCTTCGATTTGTGGTGGCATGGTGCATGAGGATTAAAATTACCCACCCTGGGGTTGGGGATGGGATGGTTTCCAGGTCATACCTGCCCCCTCCCCATCCCCGCTTATACAATTATAAATTAAATAACTTAAATGATTGAATTTCTAACGATTATATGTACAGTTGACAACGACTCCAATTGGTATAGTAGAGTAAGCTTTGAATCACACAATCACTACGAATCACTGAAGATACATACACACAAGCGCTAACAAATTCTTTAACCGCGACACCTTAGTCGCCATTGTACCAATCCATTCATAAACGTCTCAAGTTAATCCCAAACTTGATGAGGCGGCCAATCCTCTAACCCACATAGGTAAATATATCGCACCGACTCCTGCCAATAAACCATTACCAAAGATTATTAAGAATTTTTATAAATTCAACCTCCTTATCATTGCAGAAATAGCACTCACCTTGGATGAAAATTACAAGTGCCCACAACCATCAAATGATTTTCTATACTCATTGAATTTGAATCTAGCGTTGTATTAGACGTCAAATTGAATTTCCTTTCATTGAAGTTGTTCAATAAGCTTAAGCCCCTCCTTTAATTATTTTGTTCAAAAAATCCTTTGGCAACAATTAAGTAAATTACCGCCAAATTTAGTTGAGACCGAACACAAATCATAATGGTATACTTCAACCACTGTCATCATTTGACAAACATTGCTAGTCTAACCCCAATGTGATAGCAGATTTGCTTACTATTATATCACTACTTCCTCCATTTCATTTTATTGCAACAGTTTCTTAAAACAACAATTTAAAATTAATTGCAACATCTTCATATGGTAAACTTCTTGGTATTAAACGACCCAAAAATAAAATGAAAAAAATTTAAAACAATCTAATATACTCTCATTTACACAAACACATCAGATTATCACACTTATCAACATATATTAGACCAAACTAATATTAGGCCACTTTCTCTCCCACTTACTTAATCACATGCCCTATATTTTCCTTATTATCCCATCAGAAATTTCTTGTAAGAGTTTGTTGCCGACCAATTGTTGCATAGAATCGAAACGATGGAAGTACTCCTGCCCTATCATAAAAAACGCAACTTTCGGAGGTTCGACTCCTAGCAATTTTCAATAGTGAATAATTAGACATTGCAAGGTATGTAATTAGCCATATATTGTTGATATAATAAAGTACAAGATATTGAAGGACCACCAAGACTTCAACAAACCACCACTAACATCCACCATTCGACCACCACCTGCACCCATTCAAGTCTCGCCGCCACCCCAAATTGCACCACCATACCCCCCACGACCACAACCCAGAATCACACCAAATTGCACCCAGAACCCAGAATRGCACCCCAAATTGCAACCACAACCCAGAWTCGCAKRCCAAATCGCACCYCCGAACACCAGAATCGCACCCCAAATTGATTCGAGCCACCACCACCCCCTTGCGCGACGAGCCACCACCACCATTCATTCGAGCCAATTCGAACCTACCACCACCGAACACCAGAATCGCACCCCAAATTGGTTCGAAAAAGTTCGCGTTCGAATGGTGGTTCGAATTGTTGCGTTCGAATGGTGGTTTGAATTGGTGATTTCGAATGGTGGTAGGTTCGAATTGGTGATTTCGAATGGTGGTTGCGAATTGGTGGTTCGAATTGGTGGTTGCGAATTGGTGGTTGCGAATTGGTGGTTCGAAATGGTGCGTTCGAATGGTGGTTGCGAATTGGTGGTTGCGAATTGGTGGTTGCGAATTGGTGGTTCGAATTGGTGCGTTCGAATGGTGGTTGCGAATTGGTGGTTCGAATGGGTGCGAATTGGTGGTTCGAATGGGTGAGAATTGCAGTGAGGGGGTGACGTGGTGGTGCGCAGTGAGGGGGCAACGTGGTGGTGCAGGGTGGTGGTGCGCAGTGAGGGGGTGACGTGGTGGTGAAGTGTGGTGGTGCGCCGTGAAGGGTGAAGTGGTGGTGCATAGTGGTGGTGCGCCGTGAGGTGGTGGTGCGCAGTGAGGTGGTGGTGCGCAGTGTTGCTCAGTTCAAATTAGAGGGATGATTTAATTAGGGGGAATAATTAAGGATTAGAATGATGTAATTGTGTTTTAAGTTATTTTAGTAAGGGTAAAATGGTATTTTTATAGCTAAAAAGTTACCTCAAAAAGGAAAGAAAATGAAAGTTGCGTTTATTGTGATATTTCCAAAAACGGCAAAAGTTGCTTTTTTTTAATACGGAGGAAGTATTAGTTTTTATGTAAAAAAAATTTCGTAAATAGTGTAGTTAATTATTTTTAATGTAAAATTGTTCCAAAATTAGCTTACAAGTACAAAAAGCTCTTCCAAACCTTAAATTTTCAAACACCAAAAATAGAGGTTTGTATTAGTCAAACCTCTGATTGCTTGGCACAAAATTCCTAAAAGCTCTTGGAACCTCAAACATCGAAACACGGACTATTGGACTTGTTAGTGTAGTAGGTAAAAAGCTTGAAATGGCTTGATGATAGGATGGGTAAGGCTACACAGACACTTAGTGTATCTAGGTCTCAACATACARTTAGTGTATGTAYGCCTCCARATACACTCACCCAATACTTCCCTTCTATTGGTCCCCATAAATCTAACCAACTAATGGTCCCCCCTAATGATCCACATTCTCCCCAATTTCTTCATTCATATTGGTTAGTGTATGTGTATCATCTCTCTGATATTATAGAATTGAATACTAATAATATTTAAAATTGCTTTGATGGTGGCTACCACTCACTAGTGTTAATGATTCTTAACATAGAGTGGCCCATTATGATTGTTGTTCTTTTGTGGAGTGTTTTCTCAAAATTTACGGCAAGATTGCTTTCAATTCTCATTAGTGTCTTTACTATATATTTATATATGATATAATATATATATATTAAATATATTATATATATATATTATTTATATATATATATTATATATTATATATATTTATACTATTTATATATATATATATTATATATATATATATATATTATATATTATATATAGTATTTTTATATTAGTTAATATTAATCCAAACTAATACTTTGTAATCGTTCAGCTAAGTTCAATCAAGTAAATGAACCGTAGTTGTCTATCATTCATCGTCAACATCATTATTACTCCGTATTATATTTTAATTAAACTATTATTATTATATTCATTTATTATATCATCAATATCATTTATCCCACCGTTTTTTTTGTTTTTTGTTCCACTTTACTTTTGGAGGTTTACATTATTGTTTCAAACAAATCTAAAATAACTTTTTTAGTTTTTTTACCTATTTTATTTACTCTACATTGATGAATTATTACTCTTGCAATATTAGATCTTCTATTTCACCTAATCTTTTACCCAAATTATTTTTCCCAAAAACTTTAATCACGCATCTTTTACATAACTTATTTCAACTAATTTATGTAACTTCAATCAACTCATAAAACCGTGCAATAGTATATAACATCTAATAAAAAACGAGAAAATACTACAAATCATTGCAAATAATTAAGTATTATAAATTGATGAAAATAAGTTGAACAACCCTTGTGTATGTCGCGCAACTAGAAAACTAAGTGTGATTGTTTATCTGGTATCGATTGTCCAATTAACATTACAGTTCCATTGCCTTGTTTGGCAACTACTTTTTAACTTTAGCTTTTGTCTTGCATATGGTAAAACAGCAAAAAAAGTGTTGGTAAATGGCTGTGGTTGCTGAAAGCCAGTTTTTCAGACAAAAGCCAAAGCTACTCTGGAGTACCTTTTGTTGGTTTTGTTTCAAATTAAAATTACATTTTTACCTTTGCTAGCCTAATTAATATTAATAATCATAATTAACAATATAAATTATAATTAAATGATTAATAATCAATAATTAGAATTAAATAATAATATATAATTTGATACTCCTAATGTAATTGTAAATATATGATAAACATAAATAATTATACATATTAATAATAATATTAATAATTATATTACTTATAATATACTAATCAATATAATTATAATTATAAATTAATAATTAATCAATATTTAATTATATTAATAGATTACAATATATTAATAATTTATCATTTAATAAATTATCTTTATATATAATATATTAATATTATAATTAATAATTATAACTTTCATATTAACTCTAATACACTACAATTATAATTATAATAAAATAATAATAATCTATAATAATTATATTCAACCTCTGTAAATGATATTTAAAATTAATATATATATTAATATTAATACGTTACTATGTTATAATAAAAGTAAATTATATCAAATTCAATAATAAACAAATTTACTACGGATTACGATGTAATATATTTATAATTAGTAATAATAATTAATTAATTATAAAATAATTCATTATTATTAAGTAATCATTTTTATTTAAGTGATAATTATGTGAATAAGAGAATATTAGTGAATATAATTTTAATTATGCCCATTATGATTATATTTGCATCATAAAAGCTAACATCAACAGCCAAATTTGCCAAACCGTTTTTTATTCAAGCAGCCACACAACCACAAGCCATCAATCAGCTAACGAGCCACCAGCCAGTCAACCACACCCGTATTTGCAACAGGCCATAATAAAAATGAATTAATGATCTGAACTAATCTTCTGATTGGTCCAATAAAATTCGTGTGTTAAATGACTTATTTAGTTGTCAAAGAATGTGGTTAAGATGAAGTCAGTCTCAACATATGGATTACAAAAGCCCAATATTACAATATTATGTTTAATATTTATTTCTTAATATTGTAAAAAACAATGTTTATTAATAGGGATTCTATGGTAGACCGTTTTTACTGTTTTACATGGTAAGCTTTTGAAAAAATTTTGGGATTGTTTTTAAACCTGGGGTCTCACATATAGATTTCCGTGTATTCTTTTTTTCAAAAAGTCTACTCATGTAGAAAAGTAAAACTGGGTAGTCTTACGTTCGACATTTTTTTTCAAAGCTTACCATTAGAAAAAGTAAATACTAGTAGCTCTACCACTATAGTATTTACCACATTTAAATATGTAAATATATTAATGGTGTCCAATTTGTAAATGATGTATAATGAATTTATTTCGGTGTATTTTTGAGAGGTTACTTTAAATGTGCAAATAAGGTATATGATGTAATTGTAATATGACAAATTCACCTATTTTACCTTTATTGGCATAAACGACCACATTCCGTGTGGTTCTTCTGCCTGTGGGTTGAAGGCTCATTAGAATATGTTATATGTAAAGTGTTAACACTAGCATATGCTAATTCGAGCTGTGTCTCTGACGATGACTCACTGACACTGAACTTTATGATTACTTGACCTATTTCTTTGAACTTTATTTCCGGATCAGAATCCAGTTCAATTAAGTTCAGTTCAGTTACCCAACCTAATTTCCTCCTTCTAAAATATTCGTTTCAGTCAGTTCAAGTTAGTTAATTTAGTTTCAATGTTTCAATCCAAGAATAGAAAACTCTTATCCATGGAGATTTACATTTTACGGAAAAAAAATCATGAAATATGGTTGATATAACACCATTTATTAGCTTGCATGCATAACAAAAAATAAAAGGGATCCTGTGGATGCAGAATACAAATTTTATTAGGATGAGTCTTTATTTATTTTTCGTGTTTAAGAGCCATTAGAGACGGAGATTGACAAACGATAACTAAAATCTCCTAAAACGGGAGGCAAGAGACTTTAAACTCTTAGTTTTTCTCTTCACTCTAATGCTGAAGTTTACAAGATAAAAGATATTGCATGGTTGCAATATGCACCGACATCAAACATAGAATACATATCTTAAGTACACATCAATATTATAACTCTGAGCTATTATTGTGGTGTTTTCTCAAATTAGTTTATCCTAATAGTATTCGATGTGAATTTATCAATTACTTAGGGATTTTTATTATATTTGTGCATTGGAGATATGTCGATTTTATTAATTAAAACCTTAAGACAACCCTAGTAATGAAAGAGTTAAATGTTTTTCATAAATTATATATTATATACAATTTCATTTTATATAAATAATTATTTAAAATTTCATCACGAAATAATACGTTTTTATAGGCATTAAAAGTTTAGCATTACCTAATATTCTAATAGATATTCTAATAGTTTGTATATAGCCATTTTTTCATTTTTATCATTTCTTTCGATGATTGGTTCATCAGATTGGAAAACTTATATGAGTATCGTGTTTACTATTAAAATATTTGGGTAAATAAGATTAGTTTTTTATTTTTGAAAAAAAAATTAGAAACAATCTCATCTTGTTAGTTTTTCGAAGAGATATGTATATAGTGGGTAGTGGGGTGTTTCTTTTTCAGCACTTCCTCGTTTCAGAATACTTCGCTTACATTCCTTTATTAGTATGTTTCACATTACTCGTCCTGCTTCATTTTCTTTTCCATGTTTCGTAGGGTTTTTCAATGTGGAAATTATTTTTTTAACTTCACTACATACTTAACCCACATATAATTATTTTACCACAAATTATATAACCCATTTACCATTCAATTAATCCCATTACATAATAATTAATCCACTCCCACTTTCCACCTCTTTTATTCTCCCTTAACCCCACACTTTTCTCTCTCTCCAACCTCCATTCCCTTCCTCAACCACCCACCACTTTTCTCTCTCCCAACTCCTTCTAGCCACTTTCCTCACCACTTGTCACGGGCCTGGGGTTCGCGCAGCCACGGGAGTGCAGTCCACCCATACAAGGGGGACTAAGGGAGGTTCCACCTCAAAACATTATGGCAATTTGAGGTGGAGTATCCCCTTACGCTAAGTATAATGTGTCTCAATCTTGACATCTTCAATGTAGGATTTCATCCCACAACCTGCTCTCCTTCTTTTCCATGATGGGACAACACATACACTCAACATGTGATTGTTCATGGGGACTCAACCACTCCCCCTCGCATGAAGTTGTCGTTAAGTTGGTATCAATCATACACACTGGCTAGTATACATGTTAGAGGGTATTGGCACTAGGTCAAGGCCAATTATTATTCTCATAAGTTATTATTTATCTAGGGCTTAGGTATGTTTGCTTACTATATATTGATGTAATGTATGGGAAACTAACGCGCTCCCTCTTGGGCTGTTGGTACTAAACCAAGGAGGAGGGACGTGCAATAAACTTTGTAAACCTAACTATTTACTAATTGTAGTGCAAGTAATGGGTCGAATCCACAGGGAATTGTTGTTAACTTGAGGCTTAAGACTTGATTTGGGGAAATAAGTCTTGAAAAGTGGTTTTATACGAAACTAAGATTAAACTAAACTTTGAAAAACTAAGGCTAAGCACCTAGGTCACTAGTTCCCTAATTCTCCAACCAATGCCACTAAATGGATGCTCAACCCAACACATGGTGATTGCAATTCTATCTGGCAGATTCAATTGAATTCTTTCCCAAATCCTTCATATCATCCAAAAACAGCTTGATGGAATCCTTTCCTCTACCCTCTCTTGTTCATTCAAAATATATGAGATTACTATTCAACCATGACTTCCAAATCACATTTACCTGCGCATCAAAATTACTTGCAGAGTCAAAAGTTATGAGCAATGTGAATGGGTCTACCTGTAGCCTCGGTGCGTGCATGTCGGAGCATGGCACGCGCGCGAGCAGAGGCGTGTGTGACACCCGCCACACGTGCTAGGACGCACGAATACATTGGGAGGGCAGACATCAAGCTTTCTGAAGGAGGGGGTGACCTCACAAGAGGCGTTGCCATGCTAGCGCGGTAACCAAACCTCGATGCTCGGCAAATATTGGTCTGAACTGTTCTCACTATGAACGGCCATAACTTCTTGCATGGTGATCGAATAGCAGCTTTAATATAACTGTGAAATCTTCGAAGTCTTACTTCCATGCAAATGTCGCACCTCAAATTTCAAAGTAATAAAATTAAAAGATATACCGATAAGTGTTAGAGTAACGTTCAATCGATCTTAAGGCTCAACCAAAGCAACCACACAAACCAACAGTAAGAAGGCCTAACCAACATGTAACTCTAGGCCAATAGCAAATCAACTCAAAAAAGCTTGCGATTGAGTGTACAAAGATGAGAATAAGAGAAAACTAGTGGAGAAACCACTTAAAACAACAAAGCTTTGCAAAACTAAACAAGTGAAATCTAACCAAAAAGGTTAGTGAAATGATACCTCGAAAAAACACACATATTGGCCAAAATAAAGAAGCATAGCTGCCTAATGTGAATTTTGGCAACTTATCGAATAACTAGTAATACAATTAAAAGATGATAGATATATCTTCATATACTACTTTGATCATTGACATAAAAAAGTAATCAGAGCACAACATTGCTAAACCATAACTCTCAACCCTAAAACATTTTTTCCCTTTCTTACTTTTTCGATTCTGCTACTGTGCTTTGCTCGTCCATCTTAGTGTTCTATCATCATTTCTATTTTGTTACTGTTTCCTAATTTTTGTTACTTCATGCTACATACTGTTCATTCCTCTTAATCTCATTTATTTACTTCAATCTCTGGAGTACAACTCTGAAATCGACTGACTAGTCGTGACAACGGCAAATCATCTTTCGGGACAACCCACTACCGGCTAGCATCGCGGCGCCTGCACCCTCTGCCTTCCTCCCTGTTAATATCTGCTATTGCGTCCTCTACTTTTTCGTTACTACTGCATTTTATTTGTGATCCTTCAGTACTACTACAAAAATTGGATTGCCACCATTTTAAAGACCGATTATGTTTGATCACCCGTTTCCTTAAAACGGGTATTCATACTTTATCACTAGAACGGTCAAACAATCTTACAGGAACGGTTAAAGACAACCTTAATGAAGTAAAGACTAAACGTCTCTTACCTAATATATTTTTTTATTATTTATAGTTGTCAATGAACCGGCACCTACCACATCTCTTCACTCACTACACGTTTATCATTTCACTCCCCTCATTTTCCTTATTACTTCCTCCCTTCTTATCCTCTCTCTTCCTCACTTCTTACCCTCTTCTCTCTCTCACTGTCTACCCTTCTATATTCTATATTCTCTCTCCTCTCTTATTTTATGTACGACACAACTTCCATTTTCTTTCATATCAAGTTGCGTTTCGCCCCATCCCGCTAGAGGCCAGGCGTCCTCCCTCACCAGCCCTGTCACGCACCCACCCGGCAGCTAGGGCGGCCCGCGTTTTAACGGTGTTCAACCCAACAACTGCACCCAGAAATTCGAAAACCACCACTCCGTCATTTTGGTCCACGGCTTCTTAGATTATCTCATTTTTGGTTTTCGATATTCATTATTAAAATTTGTTTCTTAAGTTTTTCATTTTTTTTATTTTCACTCTTAAGTGTTTTATTTAATTGCATTTTGTGTTTTTAATCTGGTTTTCGATTTCTTGAGTATATTTATTTTAGGTTTCTCCATCTGTGTTTGGCTATTTTCGGAATTAAGTGTTTTAGATCGGCTTTTTCGAGTTTAGTTGTTTTTTGGTTTTTCTTTTTGTGTTTGGATTCTTCTCGATCTCTGATTTATGGATTTTATTTCCATTTTTCGTTTAGTATTTCTTGTTTTGTATTTAATAGGTATGTTTTGAGGTTTTCCGATATTCTGAGATTTAGAACTTGGCCTCTTTCGATTTTATGTTTTTTTTCACGGTTTTCGCTTTGTTTTTTATGTTTTTGACTTGTTTTTGTGTTTTTGGTTTTGGTGATTTTCAGGCCTTTCCGATCGATGAAGGGGACTCGTGGTTTTTGGTTATCTTTCATTGTTTTTATTTTGGTTTTCTTTGATTTTTTGGTTGTTTTGCTAGTACTTTATTTTTTAAAAAAATCTTCAATTTTTTTGGACGTTGTTAAGTTACTTCACTTTTCTGGTTACGGTTGTTGAAATTCTTCGTTTAAATTATGTTTTTTTATTTTTACATGCACTTTTATTATTTTAAAAACAATGAGAGTAATGTTTTTTGGACAGGTAGGAGCAAGCTTGAAAATTGAAGTGAGTAGATCGTTTTCTTATTTGTAAAGCATATGAGATTGGTTAGTATGACTGTAAATTCTAGTAGTATATTTAAATACTTGTACTCGTATTTTCGCTCTTATGATATGAGTAGTAATTTTGGCTAGTATTGGCTAATGGCTACTAGGATGTGATATTTGTACCGTAATTTTTAGAAATAATTTTGATAATTGTATGGTTTTATATGTGTACATAATTATTTTTGGTTCCAAAGAAGTACGAAGTACATCGAATGTGGGGATCCTCACATCCGATTGTATTTTTTTTATTTAAAACCATTTACCCTAAGGACCGCGTTTCAGTTATAACCGTTTCTTTGATGGATCAAAGAAACCGTTAAAATTAAAAAAACCGTCTCTTATATATACAAAGACCGGTTTTTCATCACCACCGGTTCATTTGATCATGATAGAAACCGCAAAAAAAAAACCGATCTTTACCCCTAGCGCTGTACCTAGAGACCGGTTGTTTTCGTCTCTCTTACCTTTTTCAACCGTCTTTTAGGCTTCTATACTTTATGGTGTTTAGTGAGCACTCAGCGTCTTGAGGCCTTCGCCGAGTTCCGATGGTTGTATTTCACTAACAATTAAAAGCTAAAGTCAGATATGCCTCCCTATCGACTTTATAGGCCCTACCGTATGGATGTCTCTAGCTTTTCCCTTCAAAGATGACTTTAAAGCCTATCATGTTCCTGTACTTTGAGTTACTATCTACATATATCTCTCGAGATTCATCGAATTTTCGTATGTTTATTATTTTTTACTATTAATATTCTAATATATTACTACCTTATCTGTCTTCATGATACTTACTGAGGTATGCTACTCTCACTCAACAATCAATATCACACCTATTTTTCAATTACTATATTGTGCGGGCCCCACTATTCAACTCATGTCTCTCTAATTCTACTACTCCTATCGCTTCTAATCTTCTGTCTAGCTTGAATAATAATCTTTCTACTCCGTCTTTATCTAGCTTCTCAATCAAGTGGAACATTACTATCATGAACTCGCTCATCTATATTAGGCCTACCGTTACTTTTATCATCTAAATACGTCACCTCTTTTTTACTTACGTTTCTCCCACGAACTATGTTACTTAACAATCCACAGCTCTACCTACTACAGATATGTACTAGTTCAGTTCTCTACAAAACATCTCTGACTTCCAACGTACCTATAACTTTTACTACGTTTACGCTTACTACTACTTATTATTAGCTACACTCTACTATTTTACTACTCTACTTTCCAGTCAACTAAGCCATCGCACTCTGTATTTATTCACTTAGCTCACACCTTTCCCTCTAGCACTTTTCCAACTATTATGCAGCGGTTTTGACTTCTTTTAGTTCCATTTTTTTCTAATCACGAGTCCCTCTATCAAATAATCAATTTCTCTTCGTGAGCGCCTGACTGGATTATCTCTCTCTTT